>JAODAL010008468.1:0-117429 GCA_025379985.1 Phyllomedusa bahiana
TTACATCGTTCCAACTTACATACGTCCCCTAGTTACAAACGGAGACTTATGGGGCGTGGCTGACATTCAACACTCATTCATTCCCCATGATAACCAAGTGCCAGCATGCCACAACTGCACATGAGATACAGAAAGTTAAGTGAAATCTTCTAAAAAAGGGCACAGACAGCAAAACAAATGTAAAAACTGTTCCCTGCACTATCCAAAACTAAAAAAATTTTTTTTGCTGGAATTACATTTAATAAAAATACCTGTTCCGACTTACATACAATTTCAACTTAAGAACAAACCTACAGTCCCTATCCTGTTTGTAACCCGGGGACTGCCTGTACAAGAGTATAAATAACTTCAAAACAAGCAGCTCCTTTCGGTCTTATCAGAACTCCATAGTTGCTCCTGAGTAATGATAACACCACAAATAAACACTCCCAGCTTCCGAAGGCAGATTGATGTGTAAAAACATACTGGCTTGGGATTTATAACATCAGATACCAGACCAAGCTGTGTTAAAAATATTTTTAAAGTAGAAAAATGTGATAAATCAAAATGTATTCAGTGATCCACTAGCTGTAAAAGCATTTTTGAGAAATACGTGTATCACGGGTACTCCTAAGACCCTCACCCCGGGTCGCAGGTGCACCCATGTCCCTTCGGCGAGCTGCGCCGTGACCAGCATGTCGTGACCCAGCTGCGGGTGCGCTCGTTCCTCAGGTTCCAGGTCCCTGCCTACTCACCCAGCCACGCTCCTGCTGAAACTCCTGTCTCTCGGTGCACGCGTCCCTGCTTTCTAGGGCGCGTGCTGGGTCCTTATCCTCGGGATCCCTACCCAATTTAGTTTCAATATCAGATAGGAAATTCACTTTATTTAGGGCACACAAGTGTCACGTCAGACCATTCGTAACCATTTAGATCAGTGTGGTCTGTGTGCTAGAAGACCGGCAAGGGTATCTGAACTTGCTGATGCATAGCGCTCTACTTGACATCTCCAGCATCATTGATGGCCATCATTTCTGCTCAAAGTGAATTGACTCATAACTGAACAGTACTGAAGACCACTGGTTCCTTGTCCAGCATGGATGCTTCGTATCCCATGCAAAATGATGATGCCTGTGCCTTGTGGTGTGATCAGGTTGTCTAGCACGCAGACAATGCTGATGTAAATGGTTATGAATGGTCTGATGTGACACTTGGTTGCCTCTCATCTCCCTTAAACATGCCTGGAGTTGTGTGGCATTCATCATCTGGTTGCACAGGTAATTGTTTACAATGAAGAGGTCATCAGTGTGTGAAGTAGCCAAAGAACGTCCACTTATTTGCCTTTCTGTGACTCTTCCAGTCTCTTTGTATCTCCGTTGCAACCTGCTGATGACACCCTAAGCTCAGTGGCCCCTTCATTCTGAGAGCATCCTGCTTGAAACCTCACAATGGCAAGGTACTGTTGATCAATTGTAATCTTGGTCTCATGGTATCACAATGTGAAAAGCTTGATGAGGGACTGTTTAAAATCCCAATTCAAGTTGATCCCATAAATTTATTGGGCGATTCAGGGATCAAGCACCTTTGTGAATGCTACCATTAAGCTCCTTGTTAGAGATCAGCAAGTTGTGAAAAAAGTACTGAACGGTTGGACATGTGCATTCTAAAGTTTAGAGATGGGATAATTTCATTCATTTTCAAGAAATTTTATGTTCAACCTGAAATTTCAACCAAAAGTCAGATATCCCTAACTTTTTGTGAGTAGTGTATGTTCATAAATCGCAAATAATGATCACCCCAAAGTAGGACGTAGCACATAATTGTGTACAGACTTTGAAACAATTGAAATTGCAATACAAATATAGGAGCATATTATCTTAGATTGGGTACGTGTTTTTCGTATATAAGATGGAAGTCCCTTAATTCTTGTGTGATAATAATGCTGAAACCCCTCCATAACTGAAGCTCTTGACTGGATGGGGTAAAAATCTGGATTTTTATGGCGTTTCAGAATAACATGTTTATGTATATTACCCATAACTTGGATTCCAAGATAAGTACTGTAACTGCTACTGTAGTTGTTCTGAACAGCATACATTTTTATGTTAATTAGGTAAAAAACATGTATCTGTTGCATCACGGGAGTTCTGGATATCAGTTTGTATAAAAAAAAGTCTCTTTACGGTAAGGAGTCTGATAAACTTACTAACCTCTCTGATGGTATTATATAGGTCAAAACACAATTCAATCCTTTGCTGAGTACTCAAACTTGCTCCACAGATAAATGGCTAGTTAGATAAATGATCAGTCAACCGGTTTTCAATCCAATCTCCACCTCTAGTCAGTTTGAATACCTTTTTTATATCTGTAACTTTAAAAGTATCTTTATTGCCTTGGTGGATTGTCTTGAAATTGAAGCACCTGCGATAGATTGCAAAGTGAAGAGTACCCCATCATTTATGTGTTCCTGTGTTCTTTGATATAGGGGTCTAGTGCATCTTACAAGAAATCAGACACTACCATTCACAAGTTTGGGTCACCCAGACAATTTTGTGTTATCCCTGAAAACTCATACTTTTATTTATCAAATGAGTTGCAAAATGAATAGAAATATCGTCCAGACATTGAAAAGGTTAGAAATAATGATTTTTATTTGAAATAATAATTTTCCACTTTAAACTTTGCTTTCGTCAAAGAATGCTCCCTTTGCAGCTATTCTAGCATTGCAGACCTTTGGCATTCTAGCTGTTAATTTGCTGAGGTAATCTGGAGAAATTTCACTCTATGCTGCCTGAAGCGCATGACACAAGTTGGATTGGCTTGATGGGCACTTTTTGAGTACCATACGGTCAAGCTGCTCCCACAACAGCTCAATGGGGTTGAGATCTGGTGACTGCGCTGGCCACTCCATTACAGATAGAATACCAGCTGCCTGCTTCTTCCCTAAACAGATTTTGCATAATTTGGAGGTGTGCTTTCGGTCATTGTCCTGTTGCAGGATGAAATTGGCTCCAATCAAGCGCTGTCCACATGGTATGGCATGAAGTTGCAAAATGGAGTGATTCCTTATTCCAAATCCCTTTTACCTTGTACAAATCTCGCACTTTACCAGCACCAAAGCAACCCCAGACCATCACATTACCTCCACTATTCTTGACAGATGGCATCAGGCACTCTTCCAGCACATTTTCAGTTGTTCTGTGTCTCACAAATGTTCTTCTGTGTGATCCAAACACCTCAAACCTTGATTCATCTGTCCATAACACTTTTTTCCAATCTTCCTCTGTCCAATGTCTGTGTTCTTTAGCCCATATTAATCTTTTCCTTTTATTAGCCAGTCTCAGATATGGCTTTTTCTTTGCCACTCTGCCCTGAAGGCCAGCATCCCGGAGTCGCCTCTTCACTGTAGATGTTGACACTGGCGTTTTGCGGGTACTATTTAATGAAGCTGCCAGTTGAGCGCCTGTGAGGTGTCGATTTCTCAACTAGAGACTCTAATGTACTTGTCTTGTTGCTCAGTTGTGCAGCGGGGCCTCCCACTTCTCTTTCTACTCTGGTTAGAGCCTGTTTGTGCTCTCCTCTGAAGGGAGTAGTACACACCGTTGTAGGAAATCTTCAGTTTCTTGGCAATTTCTCGCATGGAATAGCCTTCATCTCTCAGAACAAGAATAGACTGTCGAGTTTCACATGAAAGTTCTCTTTTTCTGGCCATTTTGCGAGTTTAATCGAACCAACAAATGTAATGCTCCAGATTCTCAACTAGCTCAAAGGAAGGTCAGTTTTATAGCTTCTCTAATCAGCAAAACTGTTTTCAGCTGTGCTAACATACTTG
Organism: Phyllomedusa bahiana; assembly: GCA_025379985.1. Lineage (NCBI taxonomy): Eukaryota > Metazoa > Chordata > Amphibia > Anura > Hylidae > Phyllomedusa > Phyllomedusa bahiana. Next base: position 3,809 of record JAODAL010008468.1, read on the forward strand.
CACAAGGGTTTTCAAAATATCCAATAGCCTTCTTACACAGTTAGCAAACACAATGTACCATTAGAACACTGGAGTGATGGTTGTTGGAAATGGGCCTCTATACACCTATGTAGATATTGCATTAACAACCAGACGTTTGCAGCTAGAATAGTCATTTACCACATTAACAATGTATAGAGTGTATTTCTGATTCATTTAATGTTAGCTTCATTGAAAAAAACTGTGCTTTTCTTTCAAAAATAAGGAAATTCCTATGTAACCCCAAACTTTTGAACGGTAGTGTATGTATTATATATTTATTTATTTTGACAATTAGTGAAGTAGCAATTTTATATTGTTTGCCTGTGACATAAGAAGAGAAATGAGTGGTTTTGTGGATGTATTGGCACAGACTGTATCCTGAGAAACTGCATGTGTAACATCCCACTGTTTTTAGCCAGTCTGAATTGAATTTAGTATTTTGCCGTTCCACAGACAAGCTGGGAGTAACAATGTTACCTATTGTACATGGCCTTTTAGAAACAAACTTACAACCATGTTTCCAAATCCGTCTCATAACTAGATCCACAGACAGTGTAGGGGGCAAAGCAGTGACCACATGGGCAACATATCTAACAATTCCGGGGTATAAAAGATTTGCCTCAGACACAGTCAGTTTTGATGAACAGTTAAACTCTTCTATTTCTTTGAAAGCAAGTGAAACATTTGCTTGGTCAATCTGTTTACTATGGAGGTGGAATCTTCTCCCCTGCGGTAACGCTTTGCCTGCTCCATGTCATCAAAATGCTTTTCAAAATTAAACTCCTCATCTGGTGAGGCTGAAGATATGGGAGCAGTAGCACTGGCAAGATCCAATTCCTCCTGATCTTGGCACTGCATTGAATGAACTGTACCAATTTATTATATATTGTCAGAGTCGGTCCATTTAATAACGACTCCGAAACCACCAAAATTACGACTGTAACTGACTATGAATGCCAAAATGTAAACAAATGGTTACACATCTGAAAGTAGCTGTTTATTAGACCAACACATAAAAAAAAAAAAAAAGGGAATAAAAAGGGGTTTCTTAAGTAAAAATCACCCACTGGAAAGAAGCCTGACAATGTAAAGCACTTTAATAGGATTTTTTACTTTTAACAAACTCATTTTCATGTACCTTATTCTAAGTTCACAGAAAAGGGTCCCATTGTTGAGTTTCCTAATCTTTTGGGTATAGCGGAGAGCCATTATAAAGAGCCTAACTTTCTCTAGGGAAGGGGGAGGTTCCTGTCCTGCATTACACAAGACAGCCCACTGATTTGAATAGGCAGTATGTAATGCCTAATTTCTACTCTGGTTGTGCTGGGGGACACTTTGGTGAGCTTACAGGGAACCTGTCCCGTAGGTTATGCCCCCCGTGCTGAGGGCAGCACAATCTAGTGTCAGACATGCTGCTTCCGGTGCTGTGTCGTTATTCTGTAAGATGCTGTAGTTTTCGTGTATTTAATGCTCAAATCTTATTCATGAGTAGGTGTTAACCCCTCCCACCAAAGGCTAATCCCGCCCACTGACAGTTATTCACATGTTTCTACCTATTCAAAGTAATAGGTTTATCAGTTGAGGTGGGCGGTGTTAGCCTCCGATTGGCCGGGTTTGAAAAAAACTGACTCCTTGAAGGACTCTTCGAATGACTCTTCTGGCTGAAAACTGCAGATTTGAGCATTAAATACACGAAAACTACAGCATCTTACAGAATAACGACACAGCACTGGAAACAGCAGGTCTGACACTAGCTTGTTCTGCCCTCAGCAAGGGAGGGCATAACCTATGTGACAGGTTCTCTTTAACTCCTAGCCCTGATGAAGCCAGAGCTCTGGCGAAACATGTTGGGGAGGTCTGGCTATTCTTTTTAATCTAGCAAAATCCTTTCTTGGTATCCCGCTGCAGAGGGATGTATCTTTATTACTATTGAATGGAAATGGCCCCTTATCCTCGGGATCCCTACCCAATTTAGTTTCAATATCAGATAGGAAATTCACTTTATTTAGGGCACACAAGTGTCACGTCAGACCATTCGTAACCATTTAGATCAGTGTGGTCTGTGTGCTAGAAGACCGGCAAGGGTATCTGAACTTGCTGATGCATAGCGCTCTACTTGACATCTCCAGCATCATTGATGGCCATCATTTCTGCTCAAAGTGAATTGACTCATAACTGAACAGTACTGAAGACCACTGGTTCCTTGTCCAGCATGGATGCTTCGTATCCCATGCAAAATGATGATGCCTGTGCCTTGTGGTGTGATCAGGTTGTCTAGCACGCAGACAATGCTGATGTAAATGGTTATGAATGGTCTGATGTGACACTTGGTTGCCTCTCATCTCCCTTAAACATGCCTGGAGTTGTGTGGCATTCATCATCTGGTTGCACAGGTAATTGTTTACAATGAAGAGGTCATCAGTGTGTGAAGTAGCCAAAGAACGTCCACTTATTTGCCTTTCTGTGACTCTTCCAGTCTCTTTGTATCTCCGTTGCAACCTGCTGATGACACCCTAAGCTCAGTGGCCCCTTCATTCTGAGAGCATCCTGCTTGAAACCTCACAATGGCAAGGTACTGTTGATCAATTGTAATCTTGGTCTCATGGTATCACAATGTGAAAAGCTTGATGAGGGACTGTTTAAATCCCAATTCAAGTTGATCCCATAAATTTATTGGGCGATTCAGGGATCAAGCACCTGTTGTGAATGCTACCATTAAGCTCCTTGTTAGAGATCAGCAAGTTGTGAAAAAAGTACTGAACGGTTGGACATGTGCATTCTAAAGTTTAGAGATGGGATAATTTCATTCATTTTCAAGAAATTTTATGTTCAACCTGAAATTTCAACCAAAAGTCAGATATCCCTAACTTTTTGTGAGTAGTGTATGTTCATAAATCGCAAATAATGATCACCCCAAAGTAGGACGTAGCACATAATTGTGTACAGACTTTGAAACAATTGAAATTGCAATACAAATATAGGAGCATATTATCTTAGATTGGGTACGTGTTTTTCGTATATAAGATGGAAGTCCCTTAATTCTTGTGTGATAATATGCTGAAACCCCTCCATAACTGAAGCTCTTGACTGGATGGGGTAAAAATCTGGATTTTTATGGCGTTTCAGAATAACATGTTTATGTATATTACCCATAACTTGGATTCCAAGATAAGTACTGTAACTGCTACTGTAGTTGTTCTGAACAGCATACATTTTTATGTTAATTAGGTAAAAAACATGTATCTGTTGCATCACGGGAGTTCTGGATATCAGTTTGTATAAAAAAAAGTCTCTTTACGGTAAGGAGTCTGATAAACTTACTAACCTCTCTGATGGTATTATATAGGTCAAAACACAATTCAATCCTTTGCTGAGTACTCAAACTTGCTCCACAGATAAATGGCTAGTTAGATAAATGATCAGTCAACCGTTTTCAATCCAATCTCCACCTCTAGTCAGTTTGAATACCTTTTTTATATCTGTAACTTTAAAAGTATCTTTATTGCCTTGGTGGATGTCTTGAAATTGAAGCACCTGAGATAGATTGCAAAGTGAAGAGTACCCCATCATTTATGTGTTCCTGTGTTCTTTGATATAGGGGTCTAGTGCATCTTACAAGAAATCATACACTACCATTCAAAAGTTTGGGGTCACCCAGACAATTTAGTGTTATCCCTGAAAACTCATACTTTTATTTATCAAATGAGTTGCAAAATGAATAGAAATATCGTCCAGACATTGAAAAGGTTAGAAATAATGATTTTTATTTGAAATAATAATTTTCCACTTTAAACAAGCTTTCGTCAAAGAATGCTCCCTTTGCAGCTATTCTAGCATTGCAGACCTTTGGGATTCTAGCTGTTAATTTGCTGAGGTAATCTGGAGAAATTTCACTCTATGCTTCCTGAAGCCCCTCACACAAGTTGGATTGGCTTGATGGGCACTTTTTGAGTACCATACGGTCAAGCTGCTCCCACAACAGCTCAATGGGGTTGAGATCTGGTGACTGCGCTGGCCACTCCATTACAGATAGAATACCAGCTGCCTGCTTCTTCCCTAAACAGATTTTGCATAATTTGGAGGTGTGCTTTCGGTCATTGTCCTGTTGCAGGATGAAATTGGCTCCAATCAAGCGCTGTCCACATGGTATGGCATGAAGTTGCAAAATGGAGTGATTCCTTATTCCAAATCCCTTTTACCTTGTACAAATCTCGCACTTTACCAGCACCAAAGCAACCCCAGACCATCACATTACCTCCACTATTCTTGACAGATGGCATCAGGCACTCTTCCAGCATCTTTTCAGTTGTTCTGTTCTCACAAATGTTCTTCTGTGTGATCCAAACACCTCAAACTTCGATTAATCTGTCCATAACACTTTTTTCCAATCTTCCTCTGTCCAATGTCTGTGTTCTTTAGCCCATATTAATCTTTTCCTTTTATTAGCCAGTCTCAGATATGGTTTTTTCTTTGCCACTCTGCCCTGAAGGCCAGCATCCCGGAGTCGCCTCTTCACTGTAGATGTTAACACTGGCGTTTTGCGGGTACTATTTAATGAAGCTGCCAGTTGAGCACCTGTGAGGTGTCGATTTCTCAACTAGAGACTCTAATGTACTTGTCTTGTTGCTCAGTTGTGCAGTGGGGCCTCCCACTTCTCTTTCTACTCTGGTTAGAGCCTGTTTGTGCTCTCCTCTGAAGGGAGTGGTACTCATCGTTATAGGAAATCTTCAGTTTTTTTTGGCAATTTCTCGCATGCAATAGCCTTCATCTCTCAGCACAAGAATAGACTGTCGAGTTTCACATGAAAGTTCTCTTTTACTGGCCATTTTGCGAGTTTAATCGAACCAACAAATGTAATGCTCCAGATTCTCAACTAGCTCAAAGGAAGGACAGTTTTATAGCTTCTCTAATCAGCAAAACTGTTTTCAGCTGTGCTAACATACTTGTACAAAGGGTGTTCAAAATATCCAATAGCATTCTTACACAGTTAGCAAACACAATGTACCATTAGAACACTTGAGTGATGGTTGTTGGAAATGGGCCTCTATACACCTATGTAGATATTGCATTAACAACCAGACGTTTGCAGGTAGAATAGTCATTTACCACACTAAAAATGTATAGAGAATATTTCTGATTCTCTTTATGTTAGCTTCATTGAAAAAAACTGTGCTTTTCTTTCAAAAAATAAGGAAATTCCTATATAACCCCAAACTTTTGAACGGTAGTGTATGTATTATATATTTATTTATTTTGACAATTAGTGAAGTAGCAATTTTATATTGTTTGCCTGTGACATAAGAAGAGAAATGAGTGGTTTTGTGGATGTATTGGCACAGACTGTATCCTGAGAAACTGCATGTGTAACATCCCACTGTTTTTAGCCAGTCTGAATTGAATTTAGTATTTTGCCGTTCCACAGACAAGCTGGGAGTAACAATGTTACCTATTGTACATGGCCTTTTAGAAACAAACTTACAACCATGTTTCCAAATCCGTCTCATAACTAGATCCACAGACAGTGTAGGTAAATATTTACAAATTAGTGAAGTAATTTGAGGAAACAAATTTGCTGTATTGTGCAGTAAAATAAATCTAATCTGTCCTAAACAGATAATCTATTTTATTTTGAGCTGTATAAGAAGTCAGTATGATTATATTTAACTGCTATGTCAATGGCACATTGTAAATTTTGTATTTTACAGCCCCTATTTTGTAGCCTAGTAGAAATATATTGTTTTTAATTTTGATAATCACATGAATGGATACAAATGCTTCTTGCTCTAACAAAATCCCCAACCGGGGATGATGATAATCAGGACAATCTAGCAATTGACTATCAGTGCGATTTTGTTTCTTTATCTATTACTTACCGGTGAGTTCCATACACATTGAGTACACTATATAGGAAACCTATTTCTGGCAATGCAATAATACATGCTACCGACTGTCATTCCAGAAATGTGGTTGCCAACCTTCTGGTTGAGGAATGTTTTAGGGTAAAACGCATTTGTAGTCATGCGATTATCAAAATGTAAAACAATATATTTCTACTAGGCTACAGAATAGGGGCTATAAAATAAAAAGTATGCAACATGCCATGACATAGCTGATAAATGTAATTGTACAGACCTCTGACACAACTCAACAAAAATATAATCTGTCTCAGACAGATAATCCTATTTATTTTACTACACAATAATTAGTTTTCTCAATTATTTCACTAATTCAAATATATTTACCTATGCTGTCTGTGGATCCAGTTTTGAGACAGATTCTGAAACATGGTTGTAAGTTTGTTTCTAAAAGGCCCAGTACCATAGGTAACATTGTTTCTCCCAACTTGTTTGTGGAAAGCTAGATCCAATTCAGGCTGGCTAAAAACAATGGGATGGTTCACATGCCGTTTCTCATGATGTAGTCTGTGCCAATACATCAACAAAACAAAATTTCTCTCCTTCTGTTCCAGGCAAACAATATACAATGGCTGCTTTTATTAATTTTAATATTTAATTAATTTATTAATTGTCAAATTAAATATGTCAGTACATGACTCAAAAAATACCTAACCTGGATGAGCAAGAAATCGATCCAATGCAGGAGATGAGAGGAAGGACCACGTAAACCGGACCGGAATGCACATTTCGCCTGCGCATGCTCACAGGGTAATGTCACCCCACAACCAGCTAGGGGAATAAAGTGACTAAATGCAATAAATCGCATGTAGAAACAAGTGTGCATAAAGTGACATAAGCATGAAATAAAATAATTACATAAAAGCAGTGTCCATGAGTATGATAAAAAAAAAATGACTGTATATACTCGAGTATAAGCCGAGTTTTTCAGCACATTTTTTGTCCGGGCGCTGGCTATCTCTTCAGCTGTTATAAGCAACTTAATTTCAATCATATTGTATAAACTATATAAATTTATTTGCATTTTGCAGGGAGAAATAAGTATTTGATCCCTCTGGCAAACAAGACTTAACCCTTGTTGGCAAGCACAGTTGTCAGACGTTTTAATGTCTTGGCGGAGGAAGGAGGATGTCACTCAGGATTTTACAGTACATGGCTCCATCCATTCTCCCATTGATGTGGTAAAGCAGTCCGGCCCTTGCAGAGAACACCCCCAAAACATCTTTTTTTTCCACCCCCATTCTTGACAGTGGGGATGGTGTTCTTTGGGCATGGGCAGCATTTTCTTCCCCCAAACACAGGGGTTTGAGTTAATCCCAAAAGAGCTCAATTTGGAGGGGCGTGCTTGGGCTTGAAGAGGGCGGGGGGGCGTTTTTTTAGGGGACCCCAAAACACGGCAAAAACCCTGGCCCAAATAATCCCCTGGGATTGTTGGCCCAAAAATCCCTGCTCAAAGAGCATAAAAGCCTCCTAACCCTCCCGGGGACCCCCCGGTAATTCAGCGAGCTCCTGCGCGCCAAGAAATCACAGCTGCAAGTTCTCGGGGCACCTCCAGCATTGCGGTCTCGCGGAGAAAGATTCCGGGCACCCCTTGTCACCCTGCTCCGGATCGCCAACTCTAGCAAAGTCTGCACAGGCATCCCAGCTTTTCACCCGGAACTTGGGAGCTCCTCCTCAGAGAAATGGGGCGGGATTAAAGCAGACCCCTCCCCCGAAAGAAGGGCCCGGGCGGCCTTTGCAAAAGATGCTTGCCACTCAATGCGAAAAACCTCCCCTGCAGCGCTAAGCAGAGACCCCTGAATCTTCTAAAGAACCTTTCATTTAGCTCCCTTTCCTTTCTCAGCAAAACCTCCACAAGGGTCGCGGGTGCCCCAAACCCCCTGAAGGGGGCTCCTTTCCTTTACTAAATCCCCCTGCACAAGTCCTCTTCATAGGAGGTTAAATCACCTCATTTTTTAAACCCTTGGCACGCTTGTTTTTTTTTCCCAAACAAAATTTAATAAAAGTTGCACCCCCTCCCATAAATCTTCCCTGGACACCAGCAAAGCACCCTGCTCGTATCTTGCTCCCTTTTGGGCACTGCAAACTCTGTCAAATAAGAAATTCACACGGGATTTATTGTTCAACCCTCCTGAACCCCCTTCCCCTTCCATCTAACATTTCTAGCCCATCTGAGCACCTCTCTGCCTGTCCCTTTAAATTTCCCAGAGTATACATTACATTCTGATAACTGTTTACCTAAAGGGGGAAAAGAGAAAAAAAAAAAAAAACTAACTGTTCTGCTGACCTACATATACCACAATATTTTTATCTTCATTAAAAACCCCAAAGGGGCTGCATTTCCCAAAAAAAAAATAAACCCCAAGGGCCTAAAAACTCAGAGTTTTTTCAGCAACCTCACAATCAAGACCCGGGGGGGCCCCTTTCCCCCCCTCTTCCCCTACCCTCCCTGCTGAATCAATCGACCGAGCACGGGATTGTTGGGGAAGTCAAAAACCGGAAGCACTCTTCCCCAATTGTTCCTTCTTTAGGGAACACCTACAAAACGATTTAAAACAGATGAGAAGGCTTTTAGAGGAGACATTCAATCTTTTGCTCTAAACGACCAAAAATAAAAAAAAACAAAAAATGCCAAATTCACTTCATCAAAAAACCCTCCTTATAGTTTACACTCTGCATTAAAGAAAAAGTCCAGAGACTGTCCCTAAGGTTCTTAAAGGGAAGAAGACCCCGAGTCCTTTATAAAAATTTAAGGCACCCGAGTCCTCCCCTTAAAATTTCTGTTTCCCTTCCTTCAGGATCTAATGGCCATGGTGCGCCAATGCCACAACCTTGGAGCTTACAAGACCGCATACATAGGCTTCCTAACCCAAGAAACTCTCCCCTTCCTCCCAGCGATGAAATTTGCAAAGATCCATTTCTTCGCCCAAAGACAATCTACTTCAGCCCCCGCAAGGTTTACATTACCAGATTTTCAAGGATCTTTCTTTCCCTGATTCTTAGCAGGAACGATGCTGCGTGAAAAGAGTTTGCTCCTTATAAAAAAGTCCCCGAGCCACAATACCCATATAGGGGGCTTCCCGTCAAATGAATTCTTAAAAAGATAACAACACTATTGTCTGCACCTCACCCGCATGCTTGAGACGCTTCCTGCGGGGGTTTTCTAATGACCCCGCCAACCCCCCCCTTGGAAAAGGGGAAAGGAAAAACCCAAATCGATTTCACCTCTCCTGGTGTAAAAAAGCACACAACTCCCCAAGCCCCGGATGACTGATCAATTGCGGGACATTTTTTACACCTCTTTGCCTAGGTCCTGCTCCAAACACTCGCTCTAGGCCCCTTGAATCCAATCGTGTTTGTCCCCTCTGGCGCCATGCACAAGATTTTCCCCCCAACTCACATTTTCCCCAGCTAATGGGAATAGTTTCTTGTTTAAAACCTTTTTTTTTTACGGGTTTTGGTTTATGAACGATTTGTTCTATTTTAACCAAAATTTATTTTGATGTTATGCCAGTCTACTAGCCACATCCATAAATATTACCTATTTTCTGCTGCCGTACTTACTGAATCCTCCCCTTTTGCTGCTAAACTATTTTAACTGAACCACCAATAGGGGATAAAACCCCTTTTCAATTAATGCAAAGGGCCTTTAATCCCTCTTTAGAGGTCCCTTTTGGGGGATGCATTTTCGATCTGGAGCAATTTGATTGTGTGCGGAGACCCATTTAAAAATCAGGGGACCTTTCCGTTTAAAACACAAAAAACCCCGGTCTCGCTCTTCACCTGCTCAATAAAAAAGACGGCAGGTTTAGCTATATTTGTCAAGGGACTCTGTAGTTTTTTTCATTAATAAGCCAAAACTGCCCCAAAGGTCGAAAAATTACCCCTGAATTTTTTCCCTTAACTCTGTCGTAGCACATACATTCCTTTGCTCCAAATAAACCCACTACCTTTATCTCCAAAACAGTTGCCAACCCAAGGGACAGGGTAGAAGCCCCTCTGATTGTTTGTGGGGTTTTTAATTTTGTTGTTGAAATAAAATCGATAGACCGGGGGTCCCTTTGGCTAAAACACCAGACTTGAAGTCCCCCCGCTGAGGAAGACCTTCACGCCTTGGAGTACCACACACTACGGGCAGATTAACATCTTCTCTGCCTAAACTCTCCACTCCAGGTTGACTTCTTTCTGGTTGATAAAGCGGCCCTTTTAATGTAAATCCTCTGCTATAGATAGCTAATGGTAAACCCCGCGCCAAAATTACCCTCCCAAAGGGAAATTCTCCCTTCCCCCATTTCCCGGAGACTTAATAATTTCCTTTTAAAAATCCCCACATGTCGTTTTGGACATCAAGACTCTACGGAAATTTTTCACTATTAACTCTGAAACGTCTCCAATCCCACAGTTTATGGTTGTGCCCATAAGGTTTTAAAATATTTTAAGGATTGTTGGGGGAAAACGGAAAAGGAAAAAGACTTAAGACCATTAGAAGATATTAGGTCTTTAGATGCCATTAAAACTGCTCCGACCTTGCTGAAAATAGGTTAACCAATCACAAAATAAAACTAGGTTTTTTGCTCCTTCGAAATATAATAACCTCGCTAATTTTGAAATTAAACTTTTCTTATATATAATATAGCTGCTCACCGAAACATTGTTTTTAACCCTTTTTTCACCTGCTTCGCTGCTTGAGTATTACACAGTGGTTGATCGCAGGGTTTTTGTCCCCCAGTTCCAAGAAAAACGTTTTGTTTCGAAATGAAAGTAAGTTGAAACCACAATCTTCTGTATAAAAATCACACCTCTTTTCTCTGTAGACACAGGGGAACAGGACAGCCCGCGGTTTTGGGGTTTATATTTTGCCCTTGTGTCTACGGATGAAATAAAGGTGTGATTTTTATACAGAAGATTCACTGGTTTCAACTTACTTTCATTTACTGAAGTAAACTTTTACTTACAGGGTGATCGCCCGGGAAAAAAAAAAAATTTTACTAGTGGGAAAAATTTAAAAAACTCGGGCCAATCTAAAACTAATATCTCACTTGCCTAAAAAGGTAAAATCTATGGCCCAAAAAAAATACAATGCCTTTGCCGTACTATCTCAAAAACAATTTTTATTGCAAGAAAATTTTTTACAAAGAATATTCATCATTCCTAATAGTACAAAGGCACACATAATACATACATCTTTGTATAAATAAATTTTTGAGAAATGCCCTTGTCTTACAATTTTTAAACTGTGAACAAAAAAAAGGAAAAACATCTAATAAACAATTTTAAACAAATTTGAAATCCTTTAGCCCTTCTTCTTTTAAACTAAGGTCACTATTGCGCAATAACAAACTCCACTGAATATCCAGGGCCAAAAGGGGGAAAATGGGGGAAAAAAAAAAAATTAAAAAAATCATAAATCCCACATTATTTTCAAACCACATCTTTAACTTCTAATTTTTTCCCAATTACCTGCAAGTTTCTCCTTTAGATAGTAAGAAGTATATTCAAAAGGGTTTCAAAATTTTGGGTAAACTCCTGGGGGTGAAGGCAAATTCTTTAATTTTCCCCCACTTTTTAAAAATTTTTTAATTTGACCCCCTTTTTGGATCTTTCTTTTCCCAAATTTTTATCAGGAAGAAAATTTTTCTCTCAATGTTCTACAACCTCCCCCATATCTGGACTCTTTCTTGAACCATCCCTTAAAATGCACTTTTTAGCTACCAAAAGGGTAAAATTAGCCCTTTATTCCAGACAGAATCCACTTCTGACCACCCCAAGCTGACCTGAACAAAAGGGAAAATAGTTGCCAAATCTTCTTTATCGCAGCTCCAAATTTTCTGTATTAACTTCGACTCTTTCCATATTGTTTTAAATTTTGGACACCTCCAAAATTCCGTGTTTAGGGGCCTTTATCCAAACCACATTTCGTGCACACTTTAAGATAGGGGAGGGGGCATTTTTGTTTTTTTTTTGGAGTAAAAGGGGAAAATTTGCTTTTCGCAATTTTAAAAACCACTCTCTCCAATTTTCTTTAATGAAGAGGTTCGTACTCTATCAAAACCTTTTTTGGTTTTTCCCAAAATGCTCATTGTCTCCAATTTTCCTTTGTTCCAGGAAGTAAAAATTGTATCCTTTTCCCCTTCAATTTTTTATCTCAAGTCGCCATATAATTCACCGAGTTTTTACCAGAAACTTAACCCAAAATAATCATCAAATTTATCACCCCTTTCTTTTTTTGTATATCTAAAACTTGGGTTTTAAAAAAGTGTTTGTTTTGCAAGTATTAAAAATATTTTCTATTGGGTCATATTTTTCCCTTAAATTTTCTTGCCATGTGAGAAAACGTTTCTCTTTATCTGAAATAATCTTTTAATTTTTTTAATTCTTTTCTTTTCCAAAAATTTAAAAAGTTTATTTTTTTTTCCTGGTGTGGGCTCCGGGGAACTCCCCTAATCTTTTATTTTTGAAAATAATTGGCAGATGAAACATTTTTCTGATTTTTTTAAGTACGATCGTATTTCTCAATACTACATGCCTTTAATATCTACGGGGATTTTTTTAAGTGTATTAATAAAGACTTAATCTTCCAAGGATACCTAATTGTTTTTTTAACATTAAGTTAGAAAAAAATTTCTCAAACCCAAATCCGTCCCTAACGTGTCTTACCAACCTGTATATTTAACCTCTAATATTTGGATTTGAAGTCCACCCAAAAGCTTTTGGGATAACATTTATCATATGCCCCCTTTTGGCTTTTTTTTTTTCCAGAAAAACCCATGAAAGGTACAGCCTTAAAAATCTTTGGTTTCAACAAAATTGGGAATTTGGATTGGTAAATAACCTCGCAAAAAAATCACCCTTTTTTTTTAGGTGTGCCCCACCAAAAAGGAAAGTGGAAGATTTTGCCACCCATTAATTCCTGGAGAATCTGTAAACAGGATAAAATTTTTTTATCAGTTTTTAAAAACTTTTTTTTAATTTTAATACTAAATATGTTATATGCGAATTAACAATTTCTACCGACTTAGTTCTAAGTGTCTTTTTTAAATGCCTAAAGGAGTATTGCTTTTTTAAAATTTAATTTTTGTAACCAGATATTTTTTCCCCTTCCTCAGTTTATCTATAACTTTTTTAAATGTTGCTCTGGAGATCCATAAAAAACAGCATGTCTCTCAAAACAAAACATTTCATCTTTTTATCCCAACTTTTTTTCCAGTTAAAAGTCTCCTTTTAGAACATTTGTATTAAAAGGGTTCAAAGCAAAATTAAACAAAAGGGGGACATAGGGGCATCCCTTTCGTGTGCCCTTTCTTAGGTGAATTGATCTGAAAAAAACCCGGGGTATTACTTGCCAGGGTTATGATAAATTTTTCTGCAAAAAATTCTGAAATCCCCTTTTAATACCTAGCTTATCCCAAAAATGAAAATTTCCCTTTCCATTTTACCCTGTCAAAAGCTTTTTCTGCACGACAGCCAAAAGCCGCGAGGGTTTTAACACTTCCCTTCTATTTTCATCTTGTACTGGATAACCCTTTCGTTTTGCCCCGCCGACCTTCCCTTGACAAATCCACACTGGTTTGGTCCTTTAATTTAGGCAGAAAATTTTATAGTCTGTTTTGGGCCAATTTGAACAATTTTGAATCCTGATTTATCGTGATATTGGGCGGAAGAAAACCCGGCAACAAAGGTCTTTACCCGGGTTTTTGAAGAAATTTAATAGGCCTGTATTCCCGGGTATCATTACCGTTTTTTTGGCATAATTTGTTTAAAAACCCCACTAGTGTTGGGGTAATTTTTCCCCTGCCAAAAGACCAAAAATTCGCCGGGGGGGACCCGTCGGGGCCCGGTGCCTTTCCTTTTTTAACTTCTTAATTTTACAATTATTTCTTCTTCTGAAATCGGGATTTAAAAATTTTCCTTCCCTTCCCTCGAGGTAGGTGAGTTTTAAACCCCAAAAATTTTTCATCATCTAAATCCAAATTTTGTTCTTCTTCATAAAGTTTGCTATAAAATTTTTAAGAATAGTATAATTAAATTTGGGGTCTTTTTTTATTATCCTTTTTTTATCAAAAATCCTTGATTATGTTCTTTTAGACTTTCCCTAGCAATTTTGGCCAGCAATTTACCGCCTTATTACGAATTTAAATAGACTAGTTTATATTGATCATTATACTAATTTCCCAATTTCGTTTTCCCTTGTACAAATTCCTTTTTTCTTTCTGCCCCTCTTTTTTATTTTTCGCTGAAGGGGGTTTTTGTGAAATCGTGTATTTTTTCCTCAAAAACAAAGTTTCCCCTCAAACTTTTTGTTTTGTTTTTTTTTATATCATTTTCATAAAATATTGGCCCCTCAAAACCCCCTTTGCCGTGTCCCAGAAAAGGAAAGAATTCGATTCTCCATTATTTTTGGGTAACCACACCAACCCCGTAACAAATTTTTTTGAACTCTTCATCTTTTGTCAAAAATGATGGTACCTCCAAATTTTCCGTGCCCCGGATAGAAAAAGGTGAATTGACATTTTTAATGGAGCAGGTCTGAAAAACCAATCCTTTATATCTACCTCCTTATTTTACCTAACAGCCCCTTCAAATCAAAAAATGAAAAGCTGAACCCGAGTTTTGCGTGAATAAAATGAAATTCCCTTTTCGGATTTTTTTATGCGCCAGACATCGTTTAACACAGTTCTTTGAAACTGGGGCAACAAAAGTTTTTTTTTTGGGTTTCTTAAACCTATTCTCTCTTTTCTATTTCCTGTTTCAATTACTAAATTAAAAGCCCCCCTTAATATTGGTTCGGTGTCAGCTTACTTTCTCCTCCAGATCCCCCAAAAAGGTTCTGTTTGGTTTTTTTGGTGCATATATTTTTACATACTAATTCAAAATGATGGGGTATTGTACAAAATGAAACATTTTCCCCCTTTTTCACTCTTATGAATACCCCTGAGCATTTCGATTGTTTTACTAATTAAAAACCAAAAACCCCCGCTTTTTATCTTTCTGGGGAAACCAAATACTTCCTCTACCAACAATTTATTCATCTGTCAAAGTCCCTTTCTGTGGATGTTTTCCTGTAAAAATGCAAAATCTATATTTAACCTTTTAGATGCCCTTTTTTTCACATATGTTTATGTGGGGACCGAAACCCTTTATATTTTTAAATATATTTCTATCCATGTTATATTACCAAAAAGAGAAAGTATCCCACTTAGGAAATATTTCAAATATTTCAACCAGACCCGCAAGAAAAAACTCAAAACAGCCAAAAATAGGACTCTGACAAAAAACCAAACTACCGAAAAAAAAAAAAAACCTGGGGGAAAATTTTTTTTTCAAAAACTCTCCCACATTTTTCCCTTCTCATCCCTCTTTTTTCGGGGCTTCTCTTTTTCCCTCATTTACATCTTTTCAAAAAACCCCCACCCCCCCCCAACCAGATTTTACCTAAAAACATACAATATGGAAAACACATTAAATATTATGGGAATTTAACTATAGTTGATCCCCTGCTATTCTATCAAGAAAAAAAGCTTTTAGGGGAAAATATCCGAAAAAAGAACCCCCTTTTACATCTTTGTGTGAGACGGCATGCACAATCGTATTCTGAAGCATTAACATTTTCGTTTCCCCCGACCTCGGGGGTAATGGGGGCAAAAGGATTCTTTAGACCCCCGATGGGATGTTTATCGACGAGGATGAAACTTCCCTCACCCAAGCTCCTCTTCCTGTATCCCCTTCGCTATTGTTCTTTTTGAACCCGCCTTGCTTTGTTTTGTTAAAATCCCAAAACTTCCTTAGGTTTAAAGGGCCCGATCTTCCCCTTTTTGGGAAGAAGATTCTCAAGTTGCTGGGAAATTGAGTGCAAAATTTTTTTTTTTTCTTCATCAAAGACGAACCACGTGGGAAAGCTCTTCTTTTTCTAGAAAAACCCCACGAAAAGTCAGGAAAAACAAGACTGAATGCCTTTAATTTAAGGGGCTTATCCCTTCTTTTTTTTAAACTTGTAATAAACAGTCTTGTCTTAAAAATTCAAATATTTTTCTATCCGGGGCGTGGTTTATTATTTGAGCCTTAACCCGTTTCTCTTGGGGGGCTAACGGGGCCCGTTTTCAACGGGGAAATTCCCAGTATTCCCCTGCGGCCGGGGGTCCTTTTCACAATAGTGCTTAGTTCACTTTGGGAATACCCCTGGGAGGGCCGATTATTTTTGAGATTATTATGTCAGATCATTTTTAAAATTTCTTTTTCTCTTGTGTCTTAATATGGCTTCGGGCTAACTTTTTTCATAGGCTTTTAACCCCTAGAAGGTCATCTTTGATGCCCCCTGGTGCGCTCCAAAATCAGGATTTGCTCCTTAGCGCTGCGGTTTTAGCCTTTCTGTTTATATACCGCACCATTTGCTCCAAGATTGTTTTTTTTTCAGGACCAATTTTTTTGCCCCTTCTATCGCCCAAGGATTACAGGAATTGGCTGACAGTGCAGGGCGGCCTGCAAATACTTTTCCCCCTTTACGCTCCCCCTTGCCTTGAATTGTGATTTCTGGGGGCGACTTTTCCTGCCCTTTTTGTCTTGGGGGGTCAGGCGCCCATGTTTGTGGATGTCTGGAGGTTTTAAATTTAAAACACAGGTTTTTCTGTTTTAATTTAAAAGGTTTAATTCAGGCAAAATTACCCGGAATACAAGAATTTGACGATTGCGGGGCTTTTAGTGAAGATTTTTTTCTTTGGAACTCGGGTTTTTCCCGTGTTACAGCTCTGGCTGAGCAGTAAGACACTGTCCATGTATGGAGGGGGGTGCCCCCTTTGGGACCTCCTTTTTTCTTTGTTGTTTGCTTTTTTTAAGTTGAATTGGGGCACCCTTTTGTCTCCTGGACCTCTCTAGAGCTGCGGGGTCAGTCCCCTTGCTCTTTATCAGGCTGCCTTTTGATTCATTAGGGTGTTTGTAAGGGTAATTAGAGCAGAGCCACCCTTAATCCCCTCTCTCCCCTATGAAGCAGGGGGCCGTCCAGGGGCTTAATGAATTTGCAGGGGCTGGCATGCCGGTCCAATGTTATCTTGGCTGCAGTTTTCAGATCCCCTGATAATGGACACAGGGTCCGGGGGGTTGTTTGCTGTTCAGTCGTGACCTCCAGGTCACTTTTGTATACAATAAGGCCCGCAGCTCAGGCTTTCTGGTGGTGAGGGGTAACGGAGCTCCTGCTGTGTGCTGCTCACATGAGGGCGCAGCAACCGGAAGTGCCGACTACTATCAATCGCTCTATAATCTCAAAAAAGATCCCTCAGTACCTCTCCCCACTAGCGAGGATATAAATAAATTCTTACAACTGAGTTCTCTCCCCACTGTTTCCTCTTCACAATTAGAATCCTTGAATGCCCCAATTACAGAACTTGAAATAAAATGGATGATCTCTAAATCTAAAATAAATAAGTCACCCGGTCCAGATGGCTTCACTAACGAATATTATAAACACTTTGCTAAATCTTTAACCCCTCACTTAAAAAAAACCATTTGATTCTATCATGACCTCGGGTACCCCTCTCCCTGAACTCCTATCAGCAACTATTTCAACTATCCCCAAACCAGGTAAACCCTTAGACATTGTCTCTAACTATAGACCCATTTCCCTCCTTAACAATGATATCAAATTATTCTCCAAAATACTTGTCCATAGGTTGAATGACATTCTTCCTCATCTGATCCATCCTGATCAAACAGGATTTGTTAAAGGCAGACAGACGAGGGATGGCATCAGAAGAATTATTGACATTCTACATATAATATCCAAACACCAAACCCCCACGATATTGCTTTCTCTCGATGGAGAGAAAGCTTTCGACAGAATTAATTGGGAATATTTGAAGGCGGTTCTCTCCAAATTCGGTTTCGAGGGACCCTTTCTAACGGCGGTCCTTGCCCTATATACTTCTCCTTCCGCTAACGTTTATAATTCGGGATTTCTTTCCAAAACCTTTGCAATTACTAATGGAACCCGCCAAGGCTGCCCCCTTTCGCTACTCATATACGACTTATGTGTGGAACCCCTAGCAGCACAAATTCGGGACTCCACCCTGATATCAGGAGTCTCAGTCAGTTCCACAGACCATAAAATCAGCTTATATGCTGATGATATACTAATCCTCTGCCAAAACCCAGAGTCTTCAATCCTTGCCCTTTTGGAGATTCTCGATCAACGAGCTTTGGTTTCGTATTACAAACTGAATGCGTCTAAATCCATAGCCCTACCTCTCCACTGTTCACCTACCTTGATCACTCAATTGTCTATACACCAATTCGCCTGATTATCCTCTTCTATTCCTTATTTAGGAGTCCAAAATTTTCCCAGACTTCAATAAAAACATTAGAAGCAAATCTCTCCACTGTCACTACAGACATTTCGGAAGAGATTAACCGCCTCAGCCAATTCCCGTTGTCTTGGATGGCGAGAATCCAGGTAACTAAGATGTTACTCCTCCTGAAATATCTTTACCTGATAAGGGCAATTCCTTTATTGTTCCCCCCGCTAGCCTTAACTAAACTTCAACAACTATTACTCGGTTTTATTTGGGCCCGAAAAAGGCCAAGAGTTAATAAGAGACCATCTTTACATCCCTTTAAAAAAAGGTGGTCATTCAGTTCCTAACCTTCTACTATACAATGTAGCAGCTGTTCTTAAACTCCTCAGCATCCTCTGGAATGCCCCGGAGTCACACCGCTGGGCGCTGTTGGAGGACCGTTTAGTTCCTCACACCACACTCAAAAACACTTTAATAGCCTCACTTTGGGGTCGACTCTTCCCACATTTGAACTTCCCACTCTCAATCACCTAGCCATAACTTGGAGTCAGTTTGTGATGACATGGAACTGGCTCCACATAAGGAAACACTCATGCCCCATATATGTCCTGTTAGCAGAATCTCCCCATCTTCCCCTTGCACAATGGTTTCACAAAGGAATCCTCAAGACTGGAGATATCTACTCTGGTGACACACTCAAATCTTTTGAGGAGTTGAGAGCTCAATTTCTTCTACCTAACAACCAATTCTATGTGTATCTCCAGATCCGACACTCCCTGCTAAACTGGAAAGTCTTTGAGACTCCCTCTCTCCCTACTCCATTCCAACACTTTCAGTCTCAAAAAAGAGGCTTTGAGCGAGGTCTTTCTTTGATTTACTCCTCTTTACTGTCTATAAATGAGACTCGTAAACCAGCCTTTGTCATCAAATGGCAAGCAGAGTTGGGGAAGGAATTCTCATGGGAAAAATGGGAATCCGCAGCTAATATATCCAAGAAATTCTCTAGGTGTATTAACCATGTGGAAATTATGCGGAAAATACATCTACGCTGGTACTTCACCCCCTCTAGACTAACCCATATGTTTGCAGACCACTCCGACCGCTGTTGGAGCTTATGTGGTTCCAGGGGTACTCTGATGCATATGTGGTGGAGCTGTCCTCTTGTGAACAAGTTTTGGGGAGACGTGGAAAACATACTATTCACATTATTTCAGGTTCCTATCCCCCTTACTCCTGAACTAGCAGTTCTTGACCTCTCAATTGATTTCTTCCCAACATCATATCACACAGTTCTTTTCCACGTTTTAATATCCGCTAGATCGGTAATAGCAGCAAACTGGAAGAACTCCTCTCCTCTCCACATCTCGGAGGTCATCCCAAGAATTAATAGTCAATATCATGTGGAGAAATGTCTTGCAATCTCCCCCCACCTTCTCCCCAAACTGAGATCCAGATGGTCCTACTGGTCCTCGTCTAGATATGCAAAGTCTCATAGCATAATAAGCAGTAGTTGAGTTTGGTTATTATATTCATTAGGTCTGATAGTTGCCTGCATACACGGGAGCTGTCTATCCTCATATTCATATCTGCTCACTGACTTTAAGCATACAGGTGGCCTTCGATATTTTACTATTTTTTCATTCTATTCGCCTTTCTTTTTTCTTTGTTTTCAATACGTGGTCGTGGCTGGTTGTGCTCTTGTTCTCTTTTCTGTTTGTACCCCCTATTTTGTGTTGTTCATGTCCCTTGTGTTTTTTCAATGTTGTGTTTGAATTCGATGAAACAGGAATCCAGCATGGTACTTTACTCTCATGTGTATACTGTACAATTTACAACCAATTACCTCTCATCTATGATTTCTGAATTGCATTTCATTTGCTACATTAAGCCTGCTTTGCCTTAATTTTCCTGCTAACTGCTTGTGATTATCTTACCCTGTTATTTGAAAAAATCCAAATAAAAAATGTTATGGTTAAAAAATGAGCTCAGTTTTTGTCTCATCTGACCACAGCACCTTCTCCCAATCACTCACAGAATCATCCAGGTGTTCACTGGCAAATTTCAGACAAGCCTGCACATGTGCCGTCTTGAGCACGGGGACCTTGCGGGCACTGCAGGATTTTAAACCATTAAGATGTAATGAGTTACCAATGATTTTCTTGGTGACTGTGGTCCCAGCTGCCTTGAGATCATTAACAAGTTCCCCCGTTTAGTTTTAGGCTTATCTCTCACCTTCCTCATGATCAAGGATACCCCACGAGCTGAGATTTTGCATGGTGCCCCAGATCGATGTAGATTGACAGTCATTTTGTATTTCTTCCATTTTCTTACTATTGCACCAACAGTTGTCTCCTTCTCACCCAGTGTCTTACTTATGGTTTTGTAGCCCATTCCAGCTTTATGCAGGTTTATGATCTTATCCCTGACATCCTTAGAAAGCTCTTTGGTCTTGTCCATGTTGTAGAGGTTAGAGTCTTACTGATTAATTGAGTCTGTGGACAGGAGACTTTTATAAAGGTGACTATTTAAGACAGCTGTCTTTCATGCAGGTAACAAGTTGATTAGGAGCGTCTAACTGGTCTGTAGGAGCCAGAACTCTTAATGGTTGGTAGGGGATCAAATACTTATTTCTCTCAGCAAAATGCATATAAATTTATATAATTTATACAATGTGATTTTCTGGATTTTATTGTGGATTTTCTATCTCTCAATGTTAAAATTATCTTACCCTTAAAATTATAGACTGTTCATGTCTTTGTCAGTGGGCAAATCTACACAATCAGCAAGGGATCAAATAATTATTTCCTTCACTGTACCCTTAGGCTGCGTTTCCACGGCAGTGGACAAATACCGGTCGGTTTGCCGGCCGGTATTTGTCCTATTTTGCGCCCACGGCCGCGGGGGTACAGCTTTTCTCCGCGATGATCGGTGAACAGCCCTCCCCCCTCTCATTGAGGTGTTCATATTCCGTCTGGAAACCGGACAGAAGAATGAACATGCTCAATGTTTTTTGAGCGGACCGCGGGCGGCAAAACCGCCGGGCGGAAAACCCGTGCAGTTGGGACTGCTGCACGGGTTTTCCATAGAGCTCCATTGTGCTCATTTTCGGCCGGTTTTTCAGGCGGTCTGAAAAACCGCAAACCGGCTGAAAAACCGGCCGAAAACCCGTGCCGTGGGGACATACCCTTATGTGCGCACTCATTTGATACTTCAGTCACAGCTCCCTCTCCTCACTGCCTGTTGACTGACAACTCTCTGTTTATAGCGTGTATAAACAGAAAGCTGTTAATCACCTAGGAGGTTGGGGGGAGGAGGGGTATGAAAGGAGGGAGGGGATTGGAGCTGCTCTCAGCTCAAGGGTCTAATTTCCTAGAAACAGCTGCATCAAATGAAGTACACATCATAACATAGCAATCAGTGACTGTCACAGCTTCAGACTGTTCCCAAGGCAGAATAAAATTGACAGATTCTCTTTAAGCAAGAACTCACTTGCCATAGTGTTGTGACAATACATTTCTGTTTTGTATACTGTATTTTCTGCCAGATTAAAAATAGAGCGAACAGACTTCTGGCACAGCCCCATTCATACATGTTGCCCTATATGTTTTTACACAATATATGTTATGTTCCAGAGAACTTTATTTGCAAGATGGTCAGCAACAAATATATGTCACTGAAATGTCTGTGGGAGATGAGTGGATCCTTGGGACTGTGTTGGACAGTTTCCTGACCAGAGGACCCAGGAACTGCAGACAGGGACACCAGGAACATCATAAGTGCAGACTCAGAACCGGATCAGCGGAAGACATCTGTGGGCTCGGACTGGGTCAGCAGAAGATACCTGCAGGATCGGAAACAGATAAGCTGACAATACCAGCAGGCTCGTTACCGAATCAGTGGATGACACCAGAAGGCTTGGAACCGGATTGAAAGATAATGACTACAAGCTCTGAACCGGATTAGTGGATGACACCTACAAGTTTAGAGGATGGGGCAAGAGCTGGGTCAGAGGACGATGCCAGCATGCCCAGAACCAGACCAACAGAAGACGCCTGCAGGCTAGGAACCGGATCAGCAGATGACACCAGTGGCTTGGAACTGAAACTGAAGATAACACCAAACACCAAAAAACTTTGGATTTATCCTGAAGCCTGTTTTTTTAAAATAGATTTGAGTACTAAAAGTTTAGGGATAAGGAAATGTATGGACCTTTAAGGTGCCGGAGATAGGGACATCATAAAAGCAGGTGACGGTCTGATGATTATTTAGGCCTACTGGTTGTGTGCACCAGCGGAAAAGAACCAGAGACATAGCAACTTTGGAGTCTTGGTGGGCTTTTCTCATTGCACTGTTCTTCAGGACATACAGTTACAGAATCATACACAGCGGATAGACTATTACATTTCAGGAAGACACACTTCTCTTAGCTTAATTCACCTTGTACAATTGCTTTCTCAGCAATTACCTTGCAGTCAAACAGGAGTTGCTTGTTCACATTATCTATTGCTCATCCTAGTCCAGCAGTAAGGCTTAGGGCATGTCCCCACGGCAGAGGACAAATACCGGTCGGTTTATCCGACCGGTATTTGTCCTGTTTTAGTGCCGTCCCCACGGCATGGGAGGGACGGCTTTTCTCTGCGATGAGTGAAGAAAAGCCCTCCCCCTTCACATTGACATGCACATATTCTATCCGAAAATCGGACGGAAGAATTCACATGTTCAATGTTTTGGGGGCGGAAAACCGCCGGGCGGAAAGCCCATGCAGTGGGCACCCACTGCACGGGTTTTCCATAGAGCCTCGTTGTGCTAGTTTGCGGACGGTTTTTCAGGCGGTCTGCAAAACCGCAAACCATCTGAAAAACCGTCCGCAAACCTGTGCCATGGAGACATGTCCTTAGTGTCACGTAGGAAATTTGGCAGCTGACAACTTACTACTCAGGCCTATTAACCTCTATTCCTTCCTCCTTCCTTACAGTCCCCCCATATTTTCTTATTCAGTCTCTTTCCATTTGTCTGTATCTCTAATTTTCTTCTTGTTTTGTGAGCAATTTTTCTTCTTACCCAGGTCTAGTGTAGATGCTTGACTCTACTCCATTGCCCTTTATGCTGCAATATTCCAATTCTAAATATCTAGTAACTCTGAACTGAATAACTACAGCAACTGTCTAACCACACTACACTGCCTAACATGGCAGGCCCTTGCATGCAGCAGGCTGTAAGTGGTGCTTTGTACACTAAGGGGGACATGTCTGAAAACTGTCTTGGTCTGAGACTTTTCTTTTTGCCCATAGCAACCAATCAGGGTTTCCCTTTCATTTCTTCAGAGCACTATATGAAATGAAAGGGGAACGCTGATTGGTTGCTATGTCCAAAACAGACCAAGACAGTTTTCAGACATGTCCCCTAAGGGTCCATCAACACGGTCAGGTTTTCAGACGGATTTTCATATGGTATTCGGATTTGAAAACTGCCTGAAAACCAACTGTCAAACATCTACATGGACTTTAATAGAAAATCCATTCAGTAGTCTACACTGAACAGATTTTCAGCCGGATGGTTTTTTTACCCCGTTGGTGTTCTGAAAAACTCTCTACATGCACAATCTTCCGTCTGGTTTTCAGGCGGAAGATGTGCATTTCGATGGCTGAGGGGGACTGCATATCTGCAAACCATGTCCATAAGCAAAAATCATCTTCAAGGCGTGTGGAATATTTCCATTATCAAACTTTACTTCATATAATCAGTGAAAAATACAATACAAACAAAAAGTCTAAAAACATGGTGCCGTATCAGTTGCACAGTGGCATACATCCAATATTCATTCCTGAAGTCCTCAATCTTTCTGTGTGGACTTCTGACAGAGCGGATAGTCGCGCTGCATATAATATAAGCAGCGCTTGGTATTGATACATATCTGCAAACCATGGACAGAACCGTCCCCCTAATCCATGCAAAAGACAACAAAATACCGTCCGGATTCTTCAAATAGAATTCGAGTCGGATTCTATAAAAGTGCATAGTCATCATCAAAATTACTTATATACACATAGCGTATGGTACAATATTCAAATATATATACATTGCTCAGCATAAATGAGTACACCCTCTTTAAATAATAAGATTTTAGTCAGTTGATCACTGAAAGTAACGTTAACCTCTCACCGTCACAGCCAGTTTTGACCTTTATGATGGCCCCATTTTTTTTTAAACCTGACAAGTGTCACTTTATGTGGTAATAACTATTTAGTGCTTTTACCCATCCATGTGATTTAGAGATTTGGAAAAATTCACAATGTTAAAAATGTAAAATTTCATGTGTAAGACAGATACCACACAAAATAATTTATATATAGTAATAATCATATGTCTACTTTATGTTGGCATTAGTTTTAAAATGTATTTTATATTTAATAGGTTACATTTATAAATATTGATTGCAAACACAGGTTCACACTTAGAAATGTGGAGGTGAAATCTCACAATTTTTTTTGCAGATTTTCCATTTTAATCCATTATTTTCTGGAATTTAGTATAAATAAACAGATAATCACAACTAGATATTAGTTTCCCTAAATCTGCTATTTTTAGAAATATATCATATGTGGCCCAAGTATGTTACTTGACTCTACCACAGACCTCATTATTGAGCACCCACTGGATTTTGAAGCAACCTTTTTATGAGAATATTTTGTAGGCACCATATCAGGTTTGCTGACACCTAACGGTGCTAAAAGCTTAAAAAAATCCTAAAAAGACTCCATTGTAGAAACTCCATGTAGTGAGTATATTGACCCCACAGGTGTCTCACAGAAAATTGTACGATTAAGCTGTGAAAATCCAATAAATTGAAATTGTAGTCTAAAATTTTTAATTTTCACAAGGAATGTAGGAGAAAAAGCAGCCCAAAACCTGTCGCCCAATTTCTCCCAAGTGCGGCAATACCCCATATGTGGTCATAAAATACATTTTAGATGTGTGATGGGATGGAAAGGAGCACTATTTGGCTTTTGAAGCGCAGAATTAGCTGGAATGAGGAAATCCCCCAAAGTGAGCCCATTTTGGAAACTACGACCCTTAACAAATTCATCTAAGGATGTGGTGTACATTTTGACCTGAAAATAAACTTTTTTCTTTTCATGAAACTGTACTTTTAGTCCCAATTTTTTTCATTTTCACAAGGAATGCAGGGGAAAAAGCACACCAAAACAAAAAAATTCTTCCAAGGTCGGCCATATCCCCACATGTAGTTATAAAGTACAGTTTGGATGTGTGGCGGGACTCAGAAGGGAAGGATCGCTATTTGGCTTTTGAAGTGTAGAATTAGCTGTAATGGTTGGAGGCCCCTATGTTGCATTAGCAGAGCCCTCCAAGTACCAAAGCAGGGGAAATCCCTCCAAAATGACCCCATTTTGAAAACTACACCTCTCAATTAATTCATCTTTTAACCTGCAACTTGCTGATTGGCTGCATGTCATGGCATTGAGGGCATTCCTTTCTTTCTCCCATGGTTCTTTGCCCCATGTCACGCCATGTGCTCGAGGCCATTTTAGATTCATTACCAAATTCGCCTTCATTTAGAATAGAATTGTTACTGAAATTCAAAATGAATTCCACTTTGTTAGAATCGATTCGCTCATCCCTAATTATATCCATATTATAACTAGTGTGCAGCGCTGCATTGCTTAGATACATCTTAGATAAATCAATGTTTCAAAGCTGTGGAGCATTGAAAAAAGTAAGCACTGCACACCAGTGATAATGGGGATATAATACGTTATTAAATATTTTGATTTAAAACTTCTTTTGTTTTATTATAAACCTCTGGATGTCATCCATACAAAAATGTGAAGAGCAGCGGGTGCGATAAGGTGTCAAATGTTCCCCCACTGCTCTTCTGTTCTTTGCAGGGATGACAGCCAGAGATTCATCAGAAAATAATAGAAGGTTTAAGGTATATTATTCAATAATAAATTATACCTCCATTATTAATAATGTGCAGTGCCGAGCTCATTCGGCGCTGGACAGAGTAGACACATCGATGCGGCCGCCGGTTGTTTATTAAAAAATAATGCTATATGAATCATCTCATTCTGTGTTTTCCGAAGGGCAAGGAGTACAGGCATGCTGGCATTATGCCTATACTCCATACCGTACTAACAAACAATTACAACTTTCCTAAATTATTATTTTTTTAATAATAAGTTGGTTGCTGCTGTGATCTATCTCCCCTGGGCAGTGCTAAAGGAGCAGAGCGCTACTCAGTACAAACAATAGGACTTGGAGCTCACAGTGGTGAGGAGTAGATCTCCCATCATGCATTGCGTGTGACATAATGGGAGCAAGGCATGCTGGGAATCATATGTGTTTCCCTGGAGGCGATTTTGATCCGAAGCTGTCGAGACCTGACGAGGCCTTTTTACAGGTACAGTATATGTCCTAATTTATTTATACATTACACTAGAAAAGTTTAGTTTTACATTTGCCTTTAACCCCTTAACGACCTTGGACGTATGCATATGTCCAGGTCGTTTGGGGGTTAATGCAAATGGACGTATGCATACGTCCTGAGGATTGTGTGAACTCTAAAGCAGAGTTTGCATGATCACTGCGGTATGTCAGCTGTATATTACAGCTGACATCCCGCAGCATCGGCCCCGACCGGAGATCACTCCAGGGGGGCTGATTAACTCCTTAGTTATCACGATGTAGCTTGCTTCTTCTGTGTCTCTGTCGGAGCCAGCAGCCGCACGATTGTGCAGCTGCTGTCTCCTAACTGACAGCCCGGAAGGTATAAAATTTCAAAAATAGGGCTGTGTCAGAAAGGCCAAAACTGGCTGGGTCCTTAAAGGGGTTATCGTCAGAAGCTTTTGCAGACTTGATCTGTTTTTATCTGTATCAGTTTCAAATACAGGGGTGAGTCTCTCCTCTCAGTAGGCATGCCTCTCCTGCCAGGAGTTGAGTCTTCCCTCACTGAAGAGTTGTGACATCATCATTCTGTGTTAGCAGGGGAATGGAGAGGACATCAGCTATGCAAACCTCCTGCTATGCTTCTGGCTGCAGAGCTGTCAGCTCCCTCTCAGGCTGCACAAGCTCCTTGTAACCGTATTAATACCTCTGCATTGGTGTAAGCAGTTATACACACAGCCTGAACTGATGAAGCAAGTGTGAGAAATGCTCTCTGCCCCCTCCCTCCCCCCTCTGTTATCAGGCAGGAGGTAGAGCTGACTATATAAGGCTGTTATATGGGGGGTGCACACGGTATAAGACTGTGTTATATGAGGGGAGAGTGAATCTAGCAGTTACTCAGTACATAGAACTATCACTGGAGAGCCATCACATAGAGAGGAGCTGAGACAGCCTTCATTATACAGATACACAGTCATCCCAGGCAGCTCGCTTCTCACAGTTCAGAGGGGAGTAAACACAGAGTGTGCAGGCAGCCAATCACAGCTCAGGGGGCGTTTTTTCCATCCAGGGGCATGTCCCAACTGGCTGAATGACATATCATTCAGTCAATCACAGAAAAGGGGAAGTGTCCCATCCAGCTGCTCCAGAAATAGCTATAGATGCACAGATTAGCTTATTTTTACTGTCCTCATCATTTCAGATATGATCTTTGTAGCGAGAAAAACCCTTTAAGGGGTTAATAGCAAATGTAAAAATTTTGGTGATAGGTACTCTTTCAGTAGTAATAGTAGTGGATCTTTGAATTATGGGTTATTTTTTATTAAAAATAATATGTTTGATATATTTTCTCCATGTATAGGTGTATCATTTGGTAACTGTACTATGTTATTTATAAGGTATGACACTATCATACATAGATGAGGGCTGTTGAAAAAGCTAATTTGCCAGTGCTGATTTTCAATACACAGTGTATCTATGAGGAATACACAGGAAATTAGTGACAGGAACATATATTTTCTCAATAAAAATATATGCTGCAATTCACATTGTGGTATGAAAAATGCTGTGTGAACCCAGCCCTATTTGAGCAAAACGTAACACAAAGGGTCCGTTTTAGGACATTAGCAATGTCTCGGCCCTTCCCCCCAAAATGGTGCAGTTTGAAATAATTTGTTTTTAGATTTTCAATAAACAACTGATAATGATACAGTCATATGAAAAAGTTTGGGCACCCCTATTAATCTTAATCATTTTTAGTTCTAAATATTTGGGTGTTTGCAACAGCCATTTCAATTTGATATATCTAATAACTGATTGACACAGTAATATTTCCGGATTGAAATGAGGTTTATTGTACTAACACAAAATGTGCAATATGCATTAAACCAAATTTTGACTGGTGCAAAAATTTGGGTACCCTTATCGTTTTATTGATTTGAATACTCCTAACTACTTTTTACTGACTTTCTGAAGCACAACATTGGTTTTGTAACCTCACTGAGCTTTGAACTTCATAGCCAGGTGTATCCAATGATGAGAAAAGGTATTTAAGGTGGGCAATTGCAAGTTGTTCTCCTATTTGAATCTCCTGTGAAGAGTGGCATCATGGGCTCCTCAAAACAACTCTCAAATGATCTGAAAACAAAGATTGTTCAACATAGTTGTTCAGGGGAAGGATACAAAAAGTTGTCTCAGAGATTTAACCTGTCAGTTTCCACTGTGAGGAACATAGTAAGGAAATGGAAGACCACAGGGACAGTTCTTGTTAAGCCCAGAAGTGGCAGGCCAAGAAAAATATCAGAAAGGCAGAGAAGAAGAATGGTGAGAACAGTCAAGGACAATCCACAGACCACCTCCAAAGAGCTGCAGCATCGTCTTGCTGCAGATGGTGTCACTGTGCATCGGTCAACAATACAGCACACTTTGCACAAGGAGAAGCTGTATGGGAGAGTGATGCGAAAGAAGCCGTTTCTGAAAGCACACCACAAACAGAGTCGCCTGAGGTATGCAAAAGCACATTTGGACAAGCCAGCTTCATTTTGGAAGAAGGTCCTGTGGACTGATGAAACAAAGATTGAGTTGTTTGGTCATACAAAAAGGCGTTCTGCATGGCATCCCAAAAACACAGCATTCCAAGAAAAACACTTGCTACCCACTGTAAAATTTGGTGGAAGTTCCATCATGCTTTGGGGCTGTGTGGCCAATGCCGGCACCAGGAATCTTGTTAAAGTTGAGGGTCGCATGGATTCAACTCAGTATCAGCAGATTCTTCAAAATAATGTACAAGAATCAGTGATGAATTTGAAGTTACGTCGGGGATGGATATTTCAGCAAGACAATGATCCCAAACACAGCTCCAAATCTACTCAGGCATTCATGCAGAGGAACAATTACAATGTTCTGGAATGGCTATCTCAGTCCCCAGACCTGAATATCATTGAACATCTGTGGGATACTTTGAAGCGGGCTGTCCATGCTCGGCGACCATCAAACTTAACTGAACTTGAATTGTTTTGTAAAGAGGAATGGTCAAAAATACCTTCATCCAGGATCCAGGAACTGATTAAAAGCTACAGGAAGCGACTAGAGGCTGTTATTTTTGCAAAAGGAGGATCTACTAAATATTAATGTCACTTTTCTGTTGGGGTGCCCATACTTTTGCACCGGTCAAATTTTGGTTTAATGCATATTGCACATTTTGTTTTAGTACAATAAACCTCATTTCAATCCGGAAATATTACTGTGTCCATCAGTTATTAGATATATCAAATTGAAATGGCTGTTGCAAACACCCAAATATTTAGAACTAAAAATGATTAAGATTAATAGGGGTGCCCAAACTTTTTCATATGACTGTATATTATGTCGGGTCCTCCCTTTTTCATAAGCAGCCAAGCTAAAGCCAGCAACTGCAGGCTTATACTATTAGGATGGAAAGGTCCATGGACATTGGCCCTTCCCACCCTAAAAATACTCGGCCACAGTTCCCCAAGAAGTGGACAATCACAGTAGATTGTTCGCTTATGACAGTAACCGAGCCTTCCCTAGTATCTCTGGTGCATTGGGTCCTGGGGTTATAGTGAGGAGTAATAGTGTCAACATTTGGGTGACAAAAAACACTGCTGATTGACACCAAGCCTCAGCAACAGTAATGGAAAGGCATCAGACACCTCCATTAACAACACCAGAATAAAATGGTAAAAAAATGCAGAGAATAAAAACCCTTTATATAAACAGTCTCTGACAACATCTCAGAAATAGAATTATAGAAAAAAAGAAACACTAGACAAACATGACAGTACTAAACATAATTCCTTGCACACCCCTGAAGATCATGCCTGCGGCGGATATTCTAGAGATACAGGGGATGGAATTCAGGCTGCAAAATATGATCCTGGCAGGTGCTGGCATGATCTGTTGGGGGTTGGTTCTCAGTCTCCCTCCAGGAGATTGTGCCTGTAAGCTGTACCCACTCTCTTGCCATTTCCACCAACCACTGTGTTATGTGGCCTACAGCAAACACAAAATACAACCTCCATCTATCACCCCATAAGCAACAACCTCTACTACCTTGCAGAGAGATGGGAAATAGTTTTTGGAGATGCTGAAAAAGTGAGGATTCTAAGATATTTGTGTGGCAAATTCTGCACAGATGAGTCATGGCCAGGAGAAATCATCATGGATGTCTTGCCTGGATGGATAAGAAAAGGGAAAGCAAACAATTCAGAGAAGACGTCACCTGTACTGTAATCACTTACAGTGGGCCTGTGTACTGCAGGAACAGTATAGTGGTATTATTCAGTCACTACATGGTGGTAATATGTGGTCATAATGTGGTGGTATTATTTGGTCTTTGTATAGTTGCATTATTGATAATATTGGCCTTGATTTACTGGTTTGGCCAGTAACAGGATGGTGATATTTGCTGCTTGTAAAGTGGTATAATGTGGGGGACTGTATGACCATTATTTAGGGAAATCATCCATAGAAAATTGTCGTATAGCTATTTGTTTAAATATGAATATAGTATAAATAGATATAGTACTTTATATAAACACCACTTCATAGGCGACTCTTTGGCGCTGGTCTTCTGGAGGAAGCTGGACATAACTGGGTGTGGTTAGAGGTGTGATGTGATGTTGTATGGTTGGGTGTGGTTATAGGCATGGCCTGATGTGTCCCTCTTTGCATTCACTAAATGTTGGGAGGTATGCTTGGAGGTGATGTCCTAAGTTCCAGTACATTCCAGTACACATTTATTAAAAACTGAAACAAGCTCGAAGTTCAGAAAGTTGCATTATTCAGACCAATTTTACTATTTCTATAAAATATTTTATGAGATCTCCAATGTTCTGTTTAGGTCACAATTAACTGCATTTTATTGATCAGCCACTAGATGTCCTTACCTGCACAGATAATAGAAATAAAACCTACCTGAAGCCGGATACTCTTCATAGAAAGAAAATAAATCACAAATTTTAGACTGCTTTTGATCATTATAGGATGTAACACTGCAGTTTTAAGTATAAAAGTCTCCTGGTAACATCAACTACAATTTACAGTGAAGGAAATAATTATTTGATCCTATGCTGATTGTGTAACTTTGCCCACTGACAAAGACAAGAACAGTCTATAATTTTAAGGGTAGGTTAATTTTAACATTGAGAGATAGAATATCAAAAATAAAATCCAGAAAATCACATTGTACAAATTATATAAATTTATTAGCATTTTTCTGAGAGAAATAAATATTTAATTCCCTACCAACCATTAAAAGTTCTGGCTCCTACAGACCAGTTACTGTAGATGTTCCTAATCAACTCGTTACCTGCATTAAAGAGAGCTGTCTTAAATAGTCACCTTTATAAAAGACTCCTGTCCACAGACTCAATTAATCAGTCAGATTCTAACCTTTACAACATGGGCAAGACCAAAGAGCTTTATAAGGATGTCAGGGACAAGATCATAGACATGCACAAAGCTGGAATGGGCTACATAACCATAAGTAAGATGCTGGGTGAGAAGGAGACAACTGCTGGTGCAATAGTAATAAAATGAAAGAAATACAAAATGACTGTCAATCAACATTGATCTGGGGCACTATGCAAAATCTCACCCCATGGGGAATCCTTGAACAGGAAGGTGAGAGATCAGCCTAAAACCACATGGGGAAACTTGTTAATGATATCAAGGCAGCTGGGACCACAGTCACCAAGAAAACCAATGATAACTAGTGTTGAGCGATTACGTTGGCCATCGACATCGGTCGATGGTCGATAGTCGGCCATCATTGACAAGATAGTCGATAGTCGATAGTAGATTATGATCGATGACCATTAAAGTCTATGGGAGAGCAACAACACCTTCATTCTTACACCCAAACAGGGATGGAGAAGCTGGAATTTACATCCACAACAGTCAAATGGATACGTGCTATATCTTAGGCAACACACTTAGGTTATAAAAGCCACCAAAAAAAAATTACACACCATTCACTATCCCTGTCTTGCAGCACAGCATGAGCCTTAAACCTGCATGACCCACAAATTAAAAAGTGCCAGAAGGCAGTATGATTTGAACCATCATTGTACTTGAACTGGACATTGAATATCCCTGTCCTGGAACGCAGCATGAGCCCCAAACCTGCATGACCCCCAGATTTAAAAAGTGCCGGAAAAAGGAGTCTTTCAACCACCATTTTAGTTGAACTGGACATTAACTATATCTGTCCTGTACCGCAGTATGGCCATTAAACCTGTCTGACCCACAGATTAAAAAGTGCTGGGAAAAGGAGTCTTTCAACCCCATTTTATTTTCCCCTGGAATTTTCTTTTCCCTTCCCGGGGTGCGCTTGCCCCCCGTAGGGAGGCGGCCCAATTTGAGCTTCATTGGGAAATATGGTGGTTAACGCCTTTTCCCACCAGGTCCCCTTTTTCTTGGCTTCTTTTCTATTTTACCAACGTGCTGGAAAAATTTGTCTCTGTATTTTGTTCTTGTCGTGCCCCTACTCCTGTGCTCTGAAAACCTACATTGGTAAAATTTTTCCCCTGCCCCCCTTGACAATTAGAGGAATTTTTTTACCAGTATTTTGTACATGCAATTTTTTTTTAGTATTTTAATTCTAGAAAAAAATTTTTTAAAATAGGGGGAAATCCCACCATGTTTTGTTTCTCTTTTTTTAATTGTTTTAAATGGGTTGTTCAATACGGGGATTGATAGTATGTTAAAGATCTTGAAAAAAACAAGTATTTTGAATTGTGTCCTTAACAGTGTCCTCCTTTTCCCGTTCTGAAGCACCATCCCCCTTTTGGATCTTGACAATTGTGAAGAAAAAATGTTGTTGAAAAAAAAAATTTTTTTTAATAGGACTGTAGTATAGCGCATGTCACGCAAAATCCCCCCAAAAAAAATAAAAACATGCCCCATGACCCACTTTTGACAATTGTGAAGAAAAATGTCTGTTAGAAAAACTTTTTTTTTAATAGGACCTGTAGTATGCTGCATTTCAAAGGAAAATGCCCCAAAAATTAAAAAGCTGACCCTTGACCACTTTGGACAATTGTGAAAAAAACAAATGTCTGTTAGAAAAAAACTTTTTTTTTAAATAGGCCTTATTTATTGCATTTTTTCTAGCACATGCCCCAAAAAAAATTATAAAAATGACTTTCAGCCATATTAAAAATTGTGGGGGAGAAATGCCATTAAACCCACTTTTCTTTTCCCAAAGGGCCTGATTATGCTGTATCTCACCAAAATGACCCAAAAAATTATAAATATGACTTTTCAGCCCTATTAAAAAAATTTTGAGGAGAAAAGCCACTTAAAAGCCCCATTTCTGTTCCAAAAGGACCATAATTATGGCTGTATCTCACAGCAAAATGACCTCAAAACCATTGACAATGTGAAAAAAATTCTAAAGATAAAGTGAGTAAAAAGGAAAACGGTGTTGTCTGAAACCTTGGGGCTTTTCAGTCTCCCCACAACAAAACCGCTAAATTAAAATGTTGGGAAAAAAAGAAAAAAAATTCGAAATGATCATTTTAAAAAACATTTTTTTCAGGGACCATTTCGTTTGAAGAGGGGAAAGTGAAGTAGACCGGGAACTAATCGGTGCTCGGCAAAATTGGGGGGACAACATCATCGAGTCCTTGTGATTCATCTTGATGAAAGTCAAAGGGTCCCTTTTATTGTGGAAAGCCGGATGCGTTTGTCTGTAAGCTCCTCCAGCTGTGCTGAAGGGCCCTAGATTGACGTGGCTCTGGGCAGGACAACCCTTTGGCGTGGTGAGCGGTCGGGCCATTCGTCATTTTGGATACCCAGAAAATCTATTGGGTCCCGAACACATCAAAAAAAATCGGGTTTGGCGAGTAGTTGTGCACCATGTCTTAAATGGGTTTGTGTGTTGGTGTGGGCTTGCATTGCATGCGTTTGGGGAGGTGGTAATAAAAAATTGCCCAAAGGCACCCATTAGGCTTTGCCACCTTGCCTGCTGTGCCGTACGGATTGGACTCTACTGCTGTCACGCGTGAGTGTTCCCCCCGTGCATTTGGGGAAAGTGAAGCGACGCAACAGATTCTCCCGTTGATCAATCAGCAAAGGGCTCCATTTCCTGCATTTTTTCTCCCTTTTTTGGGGGGTGGAAGGAAAATGCTGAGTTTTTTTTTTGTAAGGGGTCCAGGAGGGTTGCCACCCAGTATCTGTTTTTCTTTTTGATGGCCTTAATGCGAGGATCATGTTGGAGGAAATGGAGCATCCAAGCACTCATGTGAGAGATGGAGCCTTGATTTCCCAAGCCTCTGGGTCGAGGGGCACTAGCAAACTGATCTTCCTCATCTTCCTCCTCCGCCTCAAATTCGCGCCAACCTCTTTCCAAGGCAGGGACGTCGGTAACGTCGGTGTCTGGAATACTCCTCCTCCTCCTCCTCCGCTGCCTCCGGCACAGCTTCAACACAGCCCTGACTTGCCTGAGATGATGCACCCTGAGAGCTGATGCGCCACCTTGCACTAGCTCTGGACCCCGAACCACTGCCTAATGAAGACCGATGAAATTGTGAAACTGTCAGGCCTTGTGGATTTGACGGAGAGAAAGGCTCCGTGTCCGCATCTGTGTCCGTCTCCTCCTCCGTCGCTGGCGGGACCTGTTGTTTCAGAGTGTCCAACGATCGTTCCAGAACTAAGATCACCATAATGCTCATGCTGAC
This sequence comes from Phyllomedusa bahiana, assembly GCA_025379985.1. Lineage (NCBI taxonomy): Eukaryota > Metazoa > Chordata > Amphibia > Anura > Hylidae > Phyllomedusa > Phyllomedusa bahiana. Next base: position 39,134 of record JAODAL010008468.1, read on the forward strand.
AAGGGCATTGTCCGCACTGACCATTTTGGTGGCTTCTCTGCCTCCACTCTCGGTGGCTCAACACCCCGAGGTCCGCACCGCTGCTTGTCAGGCCATGTGTCACTTCGTACTGCGTAATGGCATTGCGCTGCTGCCACAATCGCTGGAGCATGTGGAGGGTGGAATTCCAGCGTGTTGCCACGTCAACAATGAGACGGTTGATGGGGAGGCCGAGCTGACGCTGCAGCGCAGCCAGGCGGGACGAAGCAGGGTGCGAACGGCGGAAGTGCGAACTTAGACTTCGAGCCTTCCTCAGCAGGCAGTCCAGACCCGGGTAGCTCTTTAGAAATTTCTGGACGACAAGGTTCATGACATGTGCCAGGCAAGGGATGTGCTCCAGCCTACCGATCTTAAGGGTGGCCAGCAGATTTCGCCCGTTATCGCACACCACTTTGCCTGGCACAAGGTTCTTGGGACCCAGCCAGCGCTCGGTCTCATTGCGGAGAGCCGTCCACAGCTCCTGACCTGTGTGTGGACGGTCTCCAAGACAGATTAATTTCAACCTGGCCTGGTTTCTCTGGGCACGTGATGCCACCAGAGGACCTTGGGGGAAAGAACCCTGCACCATCCCTGCGGTTTTGAAGAGCGTGCGCCGAGCCTGAGAGCCACCGTCACCCAGGAGAGACATCCACCCAGCTCACCCAGTGAGCTGTCACAGAGATATAGCGGCCTAGGTCGTGCTTACTAGTCCAGGGGTCGGTGGTCAGATGGACTTTTCCGGCCACAGATGCAGACAACGCGCTTGAAATTTTAGATGACACGTGGCTGGCCAGGGCAGGGACGGCTTTTCTGGCAAAGAAATGCCTGCTCGGCATCTGGTATTGGGGGCAGGCAAGGGCCATGACATGGGGGGAACCCATCTGTGTCCACCAGACGGAAAGGCAACATTTCCAAGGCCAAAAACCTGGAAATCCCGACATTCAGGCTTTTGGCTTTGGGATGGTTTGGGTTAAAGTGTTTCTTCTGCTCCCAAACCTGGAAGACAGAAGGCTGGTTTGCTAGACTGCCGCTGTTACGGCGTGCAGGTGGTCAAACTGGCGGAAGGAGAAGGGGTAGGATGGTCTCTGGTGGTGCTGGTGGTACTCGGGCGACGGGGGAGGCGGGAAGCGGAGGTGATCCTGATCATGACTCTGAGAGACATGGGCAGCTGAGGAACGTTTGGTGGTGGCGGAGGAGGCGGAGACAGAGGGTGTGACAGTGGTTGGAGGCCCGGCGTCGGTCTGGCCTTTTTTGGCCAAGTTTTTACTCCATTTCAACTCATGCATTCGCTGCATGTGACTGGGACATGTTGGTGGTGGTTAACCACTTAAGGTTCTTGCCTCTACTTATGTGTTTACGGCAAAGGCGGCATATGACATCGCTGGGTGAATCAGAGGCTTGGTCAAAGAAGGCCCCAGGCTTGAGAGGTCTGGCCCTTTTTTGACGGCGATAAGCGGGAGTGGGGTTTGCGCTGAACGTGGCTGGCGGAATCATATCAGCGGACTTCTGCGACCATCCTCTCCCTTGTTGAGGTGGAACCCCTACTGACACTACCCCATCGTATTCCTCCTCGTCCAGTGATGAAGCGCTCGCAAGCAAATTCTGCGGGAAAAGACCACGTTGGATCCGCAATGTCGTCATCATCATCATCAAAAAGGTGACTTCGTCGTCCTGACATTCGGGATCCAGGAGCTGCGGGCTACAAGCAAGAGGGACTGCAAGGCGTTGCCGACCGCCCGGGATTTTTGCCGATTTAGCGGCTTCCTTCCCCTCTGATGGCATCAGTAATGGGCTCAGAGCATGAAAAAACATCCTCTTTGGCCCCTTTATCTTTTAACATGCTTCTGACCCCAAAGCATTTTGTCACAAAGAGGGCTTCGAAAATGGGTTATCCACAGTGGTGGGTACACGGTTTCATTTGGGCTGCTTCAGTTGGACGGGTCTGGGGATGCTGATGACGACATTTTTGGCCGTGAAGGGGGGCGAGGAGGTTGATGCTGGATGCAGGGTTTCTTAAACCCCTGAAGGAAGATTGGGGCCCCGTTCGTTTCTGAGATTCACAGGGCCCCGACCCCGCGTGACGGCCGACGGTTTCCGCAATGCGATCCCTGGCATGCGTTTGTCGCCAGCATGGAAAGGGGCCTTTCTCTCGTACTTCTACCTCCTGTCCACCCCCTCTTTTCTCCTTTCCCTGAATTTTGCTCCATGTTCAGAAATAAAAAATTTTTGAAGGTTGGAAAAGTTTTTGGAAAATCTCTTATTTAAAAAACGGCAAATCACAGCTATTCTCAAATCCTAAATAAAAAAAAAATTGCTGGGTTCAAATTTTAATGCAAAGTAGATTATCAAAAAGCTGGGCCCGGCCAAAGTGAAAAAACACGTTCTGAAATGTTTCGGGTAATAAAAGGATTTTGGCAACTATCAATTCACCTTGGTGACTACAAAATTGCTGTATTTTAAAATTTTACTCAAAGAGATCTATCAACAAAGCTGGCCTGCGCCAAAGTGAAAAACACGTATCTGAAATTTATTTGTAATACAAGGGATTTTTTGGGACCTTTCAATTACCTGTGGGTCTACAAATTGCAGTATTCACATTTAAGTGAAGGTGCCTCAATAAAAAAAGCTGTAGTGCGCCAAAGTCAAAAAACATATCTGTATGTATTTGGCTAATAAAAGGTTTTTTTGGCACCTATCAATTCACCCGTGGTAACTACACAATTTTGGATTCAAAATTTAACGCAAGGTTTGGGTCTATAAAAATCTGGGCTGGGCAAAAGTGCAAAAAAACGATCTGTAATGATTGGATAATTTAAAAAGGTTTTTTTTTGGCACCTTCAATTCACTTGGTAATTATAAATTGCTGGATTCAAATTTGCTGCAAGGTGGCTTACAACAAATTTGGACTGGGCAAAAATGCAAAAAAAAGTATCGGGGAATGTATTCGGATAATAAAAGGTATTTTTTGGCACCCATCAATTCACCTGTGGTAATACACAAATTTTCTTAAAACAAATTTAACTGCGGTGGCTCTTCAAAAAATTGGACTGGGCAAAGTGCAAAAAAACAGTATCTGAATGTATTTGGATAAAAAAAGGTATTTTTTGGCACCTATCAATTCACCGGGGACTACAAAATTGCAGTATTCAATTTTAAATGCAAGGTGCCCAATGAACAAAGCTGTAGTGCGCCTAAGTCAAAAAAACGATTGAAATTTATTTGGATAATACAAGTATTTTTTGGACCTTTCAATTTACCCGTGGTGCAACAAAATTGCGTTTGACATTTTTAAATGCAAGGGCCCCAATGAAAAAAAGCTGTAGTGCCCCCAAAAAAAAAACGATCTGTAAGTATTTGGAAATAAAAATATTTTTTTGGGACCTACAATTCCCCTGGATAACTACACAATTGCTGGATTCAAATTTAACGCAAGGTGGGGTATCAAAAAATCTGGACTGGGGAAAAGTGCAAAAAACATATCTTAAAGTATTCGGATAATTTAAAAGGGATTTTTTGGGACCTATCAATTCACCGTGGTAACTTCACAATTGCTGGATTCAAATTTAACTGAAAGGGTGGCTCTATCAACAAATCTGGACTGGGCAAAAGTGCAAAAAACAGAATCTGTAATGTATCGGATAATAAAAGGTATTTTTTTGGCACCTATCAACCTGTGCTGACTACAAAATTGCTGGATTCAAATTTTTAACTGCAAGGTGGATATATCAACAAAGGGGAATGGGCAAAATTGAAAATTGAACACCTGTCTTGAAATGTATACTGATAATTAAAGTGGAGTTTTGCACCTAACAAAGAGACCTGCAGTTACTAGAAAAGATGTGTATCCTAAAATAAGTTCAAGGCTGCCCAATATCCAGGAAATATTTCAATAGAAAACTGTTAATAATAAAGCTATTGCAGTGCAATGTCTACACTAAGTCTTGGTGAACTTTATCCAGTATTCTTTATAGAGCTTGTCTGTGTTCGCCCACGGGGCCCCCCCTCCCCCCGTGACTTTACAGCGGTAGATGCTCCTTTAAAATTCTCTACCTAACTACATAAAATCTTCCAATCTCTAATCTAACTAAGTTGTAAAGGGTCACAGCTAACAGTAGAGCTTTCCCCTGTGAAGAAATAGTTAATTTTCGTGAGCTGTTTTTGGGCACAAGCAGAGCACACGTCCTACTGCTCTGAGACGCTGAGAGACACTGAGGCTGATCAGGAAGGGCTGTTCTATGTAAAACCAGGTCATGTGATTTTTCCAGCCAATCGCAACCATACACATCCCAGTCATGACGTCGCACACACTTCTCACCCTGCTCTATTCTGTAAGCTGATTTGCTGGCCGCCAAAAAAGACAGGAAGCGCCGAAAAACGGCGCGATCTTAATAGATGATGCACAGATTTTAACCCAAATTATTGCATGATCTAAAAATTTTCGATCAACAAAAAAAACTGTCCCGATTTCAATTTTGCGATAAAAATGCTAACACAAATAAAACACCAATTAAAAATTAGGGGAAAAGGACCCCTCCTCAAGAAAGACCATGTGCAGGCCCGTCTAAATTTGCCAATAAACACCGGGAGATTTGTAAGTGATTGGAGAAGGTGCGTTAGGGTTTCCGGGACCGGGGGGAAGGGAACCGGGGCCACCCAACGAGGGTGTAAGCCACCCCAGGGAAATGGAATCAAGTAGGCCCGGTTTTCACAAACCCGCCGCAAAGCGGGATGGATTTGCTGCGACGGGAGCTCCCAGGTCGTTACCCCTGAGGGACTTCTTGTGGTGGCGGAAGTTAGGGGGTGCAAAATCCCAGGCGGCTCGTATCGGGTCGGCAAAGGGTCGGGGCAGGCGTATGGTTCGTGGTAAAGAAGGGGACGGGGAAAACGGTAAAACGGTAGATCGGGAGAGACAATGGGGAACGCTTTCCGATAGGCAAGGCACAAAAAGACCCGCGGGAGCGGGGGGAAGCGCCCAGTGAAAAAAGGGCAGTCCCCAGCAATTCCCCAATTCCCGGCCACTGCCCCTTTAAATTCACGAGCCGCGCGCGGCTTAGATCCGGGACCGTGCACCGGCCCAGCAGGAGATGCAGGACACAGGAGCGGCCGGGTAGTACTGGGGGCCCGGAGGGCAAGTGCCCCGCCGCCCCACCCGGGAAATGGGGGGCACTCGTCCCGGGGACCGGGGGAGCGCGCCGGCGCCCGCAGGAGGAGCGCGAGCGCCGGTCGCAACAGCCCCCCCCCCCTCCCCCTCTTACCCTCCCCTTTTTTCCCTGGCCGGAGGAATCCGCACAACTCGGGGTAAAGAGTTTTCCCCCGGCCCCCCCGATCTCCCCTAGACCAAACCCTTCCAGTAAATCAGAAATCCCGCCTTCCCTTATGGTCTTCATGTCTTGGTTTATTACATGAAGATGTTGGCGGCCTCCGCTTCAGAAGATGGAGGTTTGATCCCGGGGAAAAAAACGGTTCAGGCCCACGGGCTTCAACAAGGAACGGGAAGGGATTTTTGGAATACGATTTTGGGTGGGACCCGGGAAATTTTGGGGCACCCGGGTTTTTGATGGGGCGATACTTCAAATGGTCCTACGTACCGGGGCCCCCAATTTTTCGAGGGGATCTTCGGGATAATTGGCCGATAGCCAACTTGTGCCAGGCGAAAAACTGGGGAGGGTCTTTTATTTTTTCCCCGTTTGGACCTTCATGCTTCAATCATGCGCAAACTGGTGCGTCTTTTTCCAAAGGGACCCCAACTTGGGCAAAATATCCGCGCCGGCACTTCGAGGTGGAGACAATGGAAAATGGGGGCGGGGATCCCGGCCATAGACGATAAAAATGGCGGGGGGTACCAGGGGGATTCCGACTCCAGGGAGTTATGGGGAAAACTCCCCCCCAAAGAAGCAACTGGCCCATCACCCTGCGACCCAGACAAATGTCAAAAAGCCCCCCGGGATCTGATTGATCCTCTCCATTTGGCCCGTTCGTTGGGGGTGGTGGCGGAAGAGAAATCGAGGTTTCACCTGCAACCGGGCAGGGCCCGCCAAACCCCTCGACACAAATTGGCCCCCCCCGATCCGAGACAATTGCTTCGGAAGTCCTTTAGGGGAAGATGTGGGAAAAAACGGGCTGGCCAACTGGGGGGAGGGGGCAGCCCTGAAACCCGGGAAAAGTTGCCATCTTTGAAAAACGGACCGGACCCCCAGTGACCGTGTTGCCCGAAGAGGGGGGCAGATCCATGACGAAACCCTTGCCACATGAGCCCAAAGGGCCCGGGGAGGGGCGGCGGAGAAAACCCGGGTTTGTGGGGGGAGTCTTGTTACAGCACAAGAACGCAGGACTTCACAAAATCCTTTGAGTCCCTAGCAAGCTCGGGCCACCATAAAAACGAGAGATTAGGGGAAGGATTTGCGTGCCAAAAGGAGAACAGTACCCCTTTTCAAAATTCTCCTGCGAGCGCAGGACGGAAAAAGTTTTCCCGGAGGAACCTTTTGCAATCTACTGGACCACCGGATCAGGGTTCGGGGGAAAATTTAAAGCTGGGGCGTGCCCTCCTCCCCAACATCGGGGCTGGGAAGCGCTGGGCCCTGACTTCTTCTCTTGGGGCCCAAAATTATCGGGAAATTGAAGCGCAGAAGAACAGGGACCACCGGGCTTGACTGGGTTGAGGCGGGGGGCCCGATTGGAGGTATTGAAGATTTTTAGGGCGGAGTAAATGGTGATGGGGTAGCGTGCGCCTTCCAAAGAACGCCACTCTTCGGGGCTAGCTTTAGCCAGCAACTCCCGGGGGTCTCCAATGGTGTAATTTCTCCCCCGCAGGGGGGGGAAAGTTTGGAGAAAAAAGCACGGGTTTCCATCTTGCCTTTAGGTCCCCTTGCTAAAATTTGGGCCCCACCCCCGACCCGAGGGGCATCCCCCTCCAGAAAGAATGGCTTCTCGGAATCGGGGGCCCCGGGTTAGGACGGGCGCAGAGGCAAGGCCCTTTAAAGTTGAGAAAATCCCTTTTGGGCCTCTGGGGGCCACTCCCTTTGTTGGGATTTCTTCTTGGTAAGTAAATTTATGGGTGCCACCAAGGTAGAATAAGCAGGATAAATGACGATAGTAATTCGAAAGCCCAGGAGCGTTGAAGCTCGTAGGCCCACCGGGGGGGGCCACGCAAGACACCCGACAACTTGGCAGGATCCATCTGTAACCCGCGGTCCGAGATGAAAACCCAAAGGAACGGGAGGCTGGCCCTGGGGGAAGAGACATTTCTCTAATTTAGCGTAGAGGTGTTGGCCCGTAGCCGTCCAATACCAGGCGGACATGAAGCGATATCTCCACTCGGAGAGAACCCCGAATGTCGTTAGGTAACCAGAAACACCACGTGTAAAGGGACCCCCGGAAGATTCGTTCACAAAATTTTTGGAAACTGCTGGCATTGCACAGCCGAAGGGCATCGAGATATTAAAAAGGCCCCATCCCGTGGTTAAACGTTTCCAGTCATCCCCCGCGTCAAACTTGGAAAAATTTTTGCTCCGCGACCCCGGGGCCAAACAGTTTCCGTGATCAGCGGCAAGGGATAGCGATTTTCCCGTGATTTTGTTAAGGCCCCCAAAAAACGAACCGGCCCTAAAGAGCCACTTTTTTTGCAGAAGAAAAATCCCGCCCCCCCCGGGGGGGAAAGGGTTTCATATAAAAACCCCTTTTGCGGGTTTTTCCCCAAAAGTAGTCACAATGGCCCGGGTCCCGGTACCGCATGGGTAAACCCGCCCCAGGGGGACTGGGTCCCGGGAGAGACGTAGGGGATAAGGGCGATGAGGCGGAAGGCTCTCCCTGCTTCTCCCAGAAGACTCCGCGTAAAACCCGGGGTTTTATAGGCAAACCTGGCAGAGGCCTTGGGGGGGCGGTTTTGGAGGGGAAAGGGGCCACTGGGGGAGGTGCCACCCAAAAAGAATTCCAGCGTCGGGCCCCAGCGCAAAGACCCCCCTGTAAACCAATTTAAACGTAGGGCATGGCGCTGCAGCCCGGGGGGCCCCCAAAAGGATGCAAAAAACCGAGACAGTACGTAAGGGAATCTTTCCCCTTTTGCAGGTGCCCACTGGAGGGTCACCCGGTTTTGGGCCCCCTACCGGGTGGGGTCTCCAAGCACCCCTGTACGGATGAATCACCCAAAGGCTTCTCCAACTAACCACAGGGAAACTGGGAAGGGGAACAAGGACGGCATGGATAAAGTTCCCGGCGGAACGAGTCCCGAACCAGGACCTGTACAAGACCCAGTCAGTCCCATCTTTTCCGATATCAGGGGTGGGGGAAAAAAGGGTTTTCACCTAGGGATGCCTCCCCAACATAGCCTAGTTTTCGGGGGCGTTTCCCCACGTGGGGGGCAAGCGAAGCTCCCCCGAAAAAGATCCGGATGGCCCCAGTAAGACATGCTTTTGTGCGCGCCGACGGGTAATTCCTGCTCAGAAATTGGACTTGATCCACCGCATGGGTTCCTCCTAGATGGTAGAGGAAACGGGGGCCTGGAGGGCCCCTGGAACACCGGCCAGGCGTGGCAGCGGCGGGTCCGCCCGGCGCGATTTGCGGGGCTCTTCTTGCCCTCGTGAAGCGAACGTCAATGCGATGGCCAGGTGGATTAAATTTGCTTAAAAGGAGGCAAATCCTTGACAAGGGCGTCCTTGATACTGCTGGAAAGGCCTTTCTTTAAAAGGGGGCGCCGGGCGGCGTCATTCCAGGACAACTTGAGCCCGGGTGCGAAACTGTACTGCGTACTCTCCGACTGAAGCTTCCCCTGGGGGAGGTTCAAGGTGCCGTCTCTGCAGAAAAGCTGGGGTGGTCCCCGAAGACACTCGGAAATTCAGCGGGAAGGCTGCAGATCCGCTCACAGGACCTCCTGTCCCATTAGGTGTTCCCCGGCCCGGGCTTTCCCGGACAACAGCGACCACAAAAGCCACCTTGGAACGTTCTTCGAATTGGTCCCCCTTAACTCAATGTCATGGGGCACTGGGTGGGAAAAAACCCCCGCAGAGCTTGGGTCACCGCAATTTGGCAGGCAGCGACAAACGGAGCTTGGGCCCCAACGGAGCCAGTGGGAAACGCCGGAGCGGGGGCGGGCCCCAGGGGGGGGTGTGTGGGCGGTGACGAGCCTGCACCCTGGTGGGGCAACTGATCCAGGTTGCCCCGCTGGGCCATTGCGAGACGCGGGTCACCACCGGGGGAAGGTCCGCCCACGGGCAGCGGTCCCCCGGGGGATCCAGGCCCGGGTCTTACTGTTACGGTTCCGGACGCGGAAGGATCCACTGGGCCCCACAAGCGATGGTGTAACCACGCCAGGAACGGGAACTAAATAATCCCGGTTTTTTACCAAGCCCGCCGCAAAGCGGGATGGACTTGCTGCGGGGGGAGTTACCAGGTCCCTTTTCCCCTGACAGACTTCTTGCGGGGGGGAGCTGAAATATAGGGGTGCAAAAACGTCAGGCAGGCTCGTAGTCGGGGTCAGGGGAAAGGTAGGGGAGGCGCTATGGTTCGGGTAAAGAGACGGGAGCAGTATGGCACGGTAGATCAGGACGAGACAATAGGGGGCGTTTCTCGTACGGCACTAAAGATCCGGGAGGGAGGGGGGGGAAGCGCCCAGAGAAATAGAGGCAGTGCCCGGCAATTACCCATTACCGGGCACTGCCCCTTTAAAATCTCCAAGCCGGCGCCGGCGCGCCTTAATCACAGGGACGCGCGCAGGGGCGCAGGACTGCAGGACACAGGAGCGCGGCCGGTAAGTATGGCGCCCAGGGGGGATGCCCCGGCCCCGACACCCACGGGGGGCCCGCCCGGGGGGGAAAGGGCCCCGGGGCCCACAAACCCGGGGGGGGGGTCGCAACGGGCTTGGTTTTAAAGAGACAAAAATTGAGCTTTTTTGGCTTAACTCAATTCGACATGTTTGGAGGAAGAGAAATGTGCTTATGACCAAAAAAAAACCGTCCCCACGTCAAGCATGGGGGTGAAAACTTGTTTTTGGGGGTTTTTTTCCCTTTCTAAGGGCACAGCACTACTTCACCGGATCAGTGGGAGAAGAATGGGGCCATGTACCAAAATCTTTAGTGACAACCTCATTCTTTTTTCCGGACATTAAAAGATATGGGGTGGGTCTTTTAAACAAGCAATGACCAAAACAGACAGCCCAAAGCAGCAAAAGAGTGGCTTTAAAAAAAAGCCCTTAAGGTCATGGGTGGCCTAACCCGTCTCCCCGCAGACCTTAAAATTAAAAAAACTTATGGAGGGGGTTGAAGCTTGAGTTTCCAAGGAAGCCTCAAAACTTAATGATTTGAGATGATCGCAAAGAGGGGTGGATCAAAATTCCTCCTATAGTGGCAAACCTCTCATCAACTGCGTCGCCAACAGGGGTTTTGCCACCAAGATTAAGTTTGTTTGCCAGATGGATCAAATACATATTTTCCCCTGCAAAATAAAATAAATTTTTTAAAAGTTTATACAATTGATTTTTTTTGGATTTTTATTTTTGGTATTCTATCTCTAAATGTTAAAAATTTAAACCTACCCCTTAAAATTTAAAAACTGTTCAGTCTTTGCAGTGGGGGAAACTTACAAACAACAAGGGACAATAAATTTTTTCCTTCACTGCATGTCAGAATGTGCCTAAAAAATGGTTGTCCAGGTCAATACTTTGATGTCAGTTGCTGCTATAGATACAATAAAGTAAAAAAAAAAGTCAAACTTACCTCCCAACTTACCCCTGTTCCAGCATTACCTCTGTTGCTGCTCACACCAGATCTTCTGTTTACTTCCGGCTCCTGGCATATTGTTTGTGCACTCTGCAGGCTTGACCTCACTATTTGGAGTGTGTGCTGCAAACGGTGGTGCTTCGTTTAAAACAGGCCTGGGCATTGTACGGCCCACGGGTCACATCCGGCCCTCTAACTAGTTGTGACCGTGAGAGTTCCCGACGCCACCACCATCCGCCGACCATCAAGGTCCCAAGTCTATACCGGTCCCTAAGCTATCGTTTTGGGACCTTGGAGATCGGAGATGGCGGCAGTGCCAGGGACTAACTGTATGTGCGTACTCTGGATGCACATACAGTTGCAGACTTCTGTGGAGCAGAGAGAGAAGGCTCTCCGCTCCACAAGATACTCCGATGAGCTGCAAGCAGGCTTGCGACTCATTGAAGCACACAGCACAGCTTCCGCCAGCATCTTCACAAGCTTTTTTGCTTTTGTTCTTGGGTTGATATGCCCATGTCGGACCAAAGCATGTTCATCTCTGAGACACAGAACCCGTCTCCTACCTGAGTGGTATGATGGCTGGACATTCCTATCTTGTTTGTACTTGTGTTTATTTATATGTACAGATGAACGAGGCATGATAGAACAATCAATGTGGAGCAGAAATTCAAGCTGGTTATCTGTTGATGTTAGGAGTCTTTATCCTAGCATCCCTCATGACCATGCACCATTAGCCCTAGAGTTTTTTCTCAATAAATACAGTAATTTTTCCACTGCCAAGAAAACCTATGTAATGGATGCAGTTATGTACCTTTTGGCACACAACTACTTCAAGTTTAACTGAGTTTTCTATATTTAAAAACTAGGGGCATCTATGGGGGCCCGCTTCTCCCCATCGCTGGCAAATATTTACATGGCGGTGTGGGAGGAGCTGTATCTGGTGGTATTGTCATTATATTGATGACCTGCTCCTGGTGTGGGAGGGAGAGAAACATATCATACCTGAGTTTATGGAACATATCAACCATAATACCGTGAACCTACATTTTACTTATGAATATCAAAAGCATGGTATTCATTATTTAGATGTCACTTTGATGGGGCATGTTGGTTGCCATATTTCAGTCAAATCCTATAAAAAAAAAACACATGGCAAGAAATACCACTCTTCTGGCCAGCTCATGCCATCCACAACAGGTAGTAAAAAATATCCCCTATGGAGAACAGGTCAGAATGAGGAGAAATTATACAAGTGACACTATATATAAACAAATTGAGGAAAACACGTGTGAGCGACTTGGCTCATAGGGACATAACAGAAGTACCCTAGCTGCAGCTAGGAATAGGATTAGTAAATTGGAGAGAAATAGCTTATTGTCTAATAGCAATAGAAGTCAAAAACATATTACCACCAATAATAATATTTTCTTCTCTCTACACTTATAGTCTCCAATATAAACAAACAGTCAACATCATTTGTCTCTGCTCTATGTTTCTGAAGAGAAGCAACATTTGTTGTAAAACAATGTAAAATTTGCGTTTCATGGAGCTTCTACCATAGCATTGTATCTTCCCCCAAGTCTTTATGAAGGTAACCAATATAGATACAACACCTGGTTACACATCACGGGTTACCACAAATGTGGACACGAGATGCACGGCATGTAGCTATGCTACTCCAACGAATACCTTTATGTCATTTTCAAATGGTAACACTTTTGATATAAATACCTTTAGAAATTGCAATACGCAATATGTCATTTATCTTATCAGCTGTAATATTTGCAAATTACAGTGTGTTGAGCACCACTTACCCCCTAAGGCCATGTCCCCACGGCACGGGTTTTCGGCCGGATTGTGGTTTTTCAGACCGCCTGAAAAACCGGCCGAAAATGAGCACAATTGTGCTCTATGGAAAACCCGTGCAGCAGTCCCCATTGCACGGGTTTTTCCGTCGGACGGTTGCCGGACGGAAGATGTGCTTCTCAATGGGAGGGCTCTTCTCCGCTCATAGCGGAGAGAAGCCTTCCCCCCGCGGCCGGGGGGACGGCCGCAAACCAGGACAAGTACCGGCCGGCCCGCCGGCCGGGAGTTGTCCACTGCCGTGTGGATGCGCCCTAAAAGTTATAATCAGGAGATATGTCTCTGATGGAATCCATTCAGATTGTCTACGCTCCTCTGCGGTATTCAGACACTTTCTGGAAATTCACGAAGGAGACGTGAGCAGATTCTCATTTTCTGTCATTGAAAAATAGTTAGACCCTGACGAGGGGGCAACTTATATAAAAAGCTGTTAGATAGGAAATCTAGGTGGATTTACTACTTACAAACAAGAGTTCCACATGGCCTGAATGTACGACAGGACTTATTATATCATTATTAGTAGTATTTATAGCATTGTTATTTGTCTTTTTTGCTTTTAATCATTCTGGCGTCTACAGGGTGTGCTAGACTTTTAACTGTATGTTTACTTCCAGTGGGAGGGTGCAAATATGTGACAAACTCAGGTGCCCTATTTAAGTAGCACATTTTACTTACGAATAAGGAATTAATTTCCGAAATGCGTCAGTTGTCTGACTCTACCATGGGCGGACAAGTTTGCATTTGAATTGTTTATATGCTGCCAAATATGGTGTGATTTAACTATGTTTAAATAAAAGAAAATGAGTATTATAGACTGAGTTTGTCTGCATGTCAAAAGAGCTGGAGCTATACATACGTTTGCCTGTTACAAAAGGATTTTTGACTTCCCTTCCTCCTGGCTCGACATAGCGGACTTCGGACCATAATAGGTGAGCTGGCTAACACTTTACATTTTACCGAGGGTAGGGACTGTTGCCCAGTTGCTGCCACTCATCAAGGGCTGGGTGGGTAAGTTGGCAGGGACAGACTTGGTCTCATGTGTCGTCTTTCCTTTCTATTCACCTGCTCTGGGTACACCTAACTGAGTGTAAATGCTTTAACCCCTTAAGGACCCGGCGTTTTTTTTTTGGACACGTTCGTTTTTCCCTCCTCGCCTTCTGAAAGCCATAACTTTTTTATTTTTCCACCTACATAGACACATGAGGGCTTTTATTTTGCGGGACAAGATGTACTTTCTAATGGTGTTATTCATTATACTATAGAATATACTGGGAAACCGCAAAAAAATTCCAAGTGGGACAAATTGTGAAAAAAACGTATTTTCGCCATGTTTCTGGGTGCTTTGCTTTTACGGCCTTCAATCTTCGGTAAATATAATGTATTCTACAGGTTGTTACGCATCTGGAAATACCAAACATGTAGGGTTTCCGTTATGTTTTGGTACCGTAAACAAAATTCCAAAATTTTCTATTTTTTGAAATTTGCGCCACGGCGCCATTTTGTGCGACCAATAACTTTTTTGTACTAACACCTACGGACGTCAGTGAGGGGGAATTTTTTGTGGGCTGAAGTGTAATTTTTATCGCTAGCAGTTTGGAATGCCTGCGACTTTTTTGATCATTTTTATTCCATTTTTTGAGTGACGTAAAATGACCAAAAAACGCAATTTTGCCGTTTGGAATTTTTTTTCTTCTACGGTTCAGCATTCGGGATAAATGATGTTAAATTTTTATAGATCGGACTTTTTCGGACGCGGCGATACCAAATATGTGTAACTTTTTTACTATTTTAATGATTTTTTATGTAAAATGGGAAAAGGGGGGTGATTTGAACTTTTAATACTTTATTTTTGTACTTTAAAACTTTATTTATTTTTTTTTTTACTGGAACATTTAGTCCCCCATGGTGCTTGACCACTAGGGGGCGTGATTGTTAATACAGCCTAATGCATGCATAGGCAATGCATTAGGGTGTACAAAGATGGCGGTTTCCCCACTTCCTGTCTACGGCCGGAAGTGGGGCAAACCGGGAAATGTAAGTGACGGGAGCCTTCACAGGGCTCCCCACCGCCGTGTCCGGTCGTTGGATCGGCGCAGCATAGCTGCACTGATGCCGATGACCGTAACGATCGGTGTGCGACACCAATTGTCATTCAGTCAGACGCCGCGGCCATCTTTGCCGCGGTGTCTGATGGGTTAAACAGCGCCAGTGGGCGGAGCCACCCGCCGCCGCTGTTACTGCCGGGTATTAGCGGTGATCAGCTCATACGTCCAGGGTCGTTAAGGGGTTAAGGAGGAATCTGGCAGGTGGAGAGCTCGAAGGACTGGGAGAGAAGGAAGCTGAACAGTGGCACAGGTAGATTCTCATGCTCACCCATGACTGAGGTAAAGGGCAAGTAGGTTCCCTTTAACAAGACATTATTTAGTAATATGTAATATGTGGGGCGTACTGTATGCCCCGCAATTATGCTGTGCGAATATACCCTAAGGCTAAGTTCACACGGCTTATTTCAGGGTGTATTTGCGGACGTAATTACGTCCGCAAATACGTCCTGAAATATGTTTCAAATATGTGTCACAAAGTGTGGCATGTATTTTGCGTCGTAAATACATTCCCCATCCTTTACTATGGGGATATACGTCGTGAAATACGCCTCAGTAAGTGACAGGGGACTAAATTTTACGATCGTATTTACATGGCGAAAATACGTTGCGGAAATACGCCTCGTGTGAATGACGAGGCGTATTTTACACTGTAATCAATGCTAATCTAATTGTTCATTATTTGAAACGTATTTCGGGATGTATTTGTGGACGTAATTCCGTCCGCAAATACGCCCCGAAATAATCCGTGTGAACATAGCCTAAGGCACATGGCTTATCCACGGCGTAATTGCGGGAACGGATTTCGCCCACAGATACGCCATGTGCTGTGCAGCAGGGGCGGGGCGTGGGGGCCGGCAGCTCGCCAGCTCCATAGACATTCATTATCCACGGCACATATCCCGCTGTGAATAATTGACATGTCACTTTCTCCCCGCTCGTGAAATACCGCGAGCGGGGAGAGGAGACGGAATCCATAGTTCTCTATGAGAACTGTGGATTACCGTAAGGACTGGGACAGATTTCAGCCGTATTTCGCGCAGTATGACGCAAAATACGGAACGAAATCCGTCCCAAAATAAGCCGTGTGAACATGGCCTAAGAGTGTATGGAGCTGAGTCTGCTTCATGCAGAAGCGAGACAAAATTGGAGATAAATATGATCCCGTTTAACCATTTACATTCTGCAGTCTATGAAACCATGGCATTTAAGCCAATAAAAAATGGTGTGTTGTACCCTTCCACTCTCCAAACTTTTCCCTATAACATAATTTCAGGGTGCTATTCAGTTGTAACAGCAGCTGGTAGCCTAATGAATGCCTCACTCTGTCCTGAATATGCTCCTATTGCTTCCTGCAATGAAGTCTCTAAAATTAGTCCACTAAAAATAATGTATTTCAGCATATTGTACTAGTAATTAAGCAATATCATATTTAGGTCCTCTAGAGACAAACTACAGCAAAAATAAAGCAAAAATTTAGGGCAAAATCTATGAATTCGCATGCAGTATTCTTTTGGTGTATATTGTGGCAAAAAACTGCTGAAACACTGTTCTATATATGGCACAACACATTTTAATATGCCTAGAATATGGCAACCTGTGATGGGAAACGGCCATACAACGTTTGGCAATTACTCTCTATGCGCCAAACAAAGTTTGGCTCATTATACTCAATGTGCCAACATTTTTGGTGCATAACACTTTCATTCATACTGTCGTATCATACACTATCCTATGTCTATAACTGGTGTGTTTGCGCCAAGTTAAAAATATGGCACATGCGAATTCATAGATGTCGCCCTTAACATTTAAAAAAGGAAAAGATAGAAAACCTTTTAATAATTTATAACAGAAAGAAAAAAATAAAAATCAACATAACTGGTGTAGCTGGGTCTGTTAAAGTACAAACTAATACAATATCATAGTATTCAGTTGAAACCAGAAGTTTATATACACTACATAAAAAGACACATATGCATGTTTTTCTCAATATCTAACATGAAATAAGAATAAACCTTACCCATATTAGGAAAATTAGGATTACCTAAATTATTTATATTTGCCAAATGCACTAGGATTACTACGCCTTTAAACAATTTGGGAAAAACCCCAATGAATCTTTCCCCGGGAACCCTTTTATGGGGTTTATTGGCAACATCTTAAGAACAACCTGGGGAAAGAACTTGGAACCCTAAAAACCCATCCCAACTTTTAAACCCGGGGAAGGCACGACCCAATTTGTGGGGTTTGAAATTGCTGCAGAAGACACTTTTGCACTTCACAAAAAAGTTTGCGGGAAATGAAAAAAAAATTTAATGTCAATACGAAGCAACATCTCAAGACATCACCCCGGGAAGTGAAAATTTGGGGGGGAAATTGGTTTTCCCAAAATGGCCCAAGACAAGAAGCATACTGCCCAATTTTTTTAAACAAAGGGGTTTAAAAGGGAAAACCAAGTCAATTTTTTTGGACGGCCATCACAAACCCCTTTGATCTTAACCCTATTGAAAATTTTTTTGGGCAAAGTTTGAAGAGGGAAAATGTGGGGGAAAAAGGGCGACCTTCAAAACATGGCTCATTTAAATACCAGTTCTTTTGGGGGAAAATGGGCCAAAATTCCTACCAACTATTATGAAAACCTCGTGGAAAGTTTGCCCCAATTCATACATTTTAAAAGGGCCATGCCCCCAAAACAACAAAAAAAAATGTATGTAAACTTTTGATTTTGGGCAGAAAGAAAAAAAAAAATCCCTTAAAATTTCTTTTCCTCTTTTTTATTCTGGCATTGGCAAATAAAATAACTTTGGTAATCCTAATTGACCAAAACCCTTGGGGTTTTTTCCCAAATTTCAGGGTCAATATTTGGAAAAAACCCAAGCATATGTGTCTTTTTTATATAGTGTTTTTTAAAACTTCTGGTTTCAACTGTATTTTTCCCCTGATGAAAAAAAAGGGAAAAAATACATGATTAAACCCAATCCCAAAAAATTTTAGAAATTTTTTTGGGTCATTCCTTTTTTAAAAAATAAAATAATAATAAAAAAAAAACAAAAAAAGCCAAAATAGTGCCAATACTGCACCATTAAAAAAAAGGGGTAACGCCCAATAAAAATATCTCACAAAAGTGGTAAACCCCTCACTTTTTTTGAAAAATTTTTGTATTAATATTTTCATGGGCCCAACACAGAATATAGACACTTTGATAAAAAAGAAAAAAGGGTAGCGTACAGCTTAAAGAAATTTTTAAAATTGAGCACTGATTTAAAACCCCCTTTTTGGGGCAAAATTTTTTCATGGGTCCCCCTTCCCCGGGTTGCAGCCACGGAAAACCCCTCTTCCACTTCTCCATAACGATATACTGGGCTTTTTGGATTTTTAAGACCTTTTTCCCCCCCCTTCCCAAATTGAGGATGCCCCATAGATGCTCAAAAGCATTTAGGGTCTGGAAGACATGTTTTGGCCAGCCCAAATTTCCCTTTTAAACCCTTTTATTTTTTTTAGAAAGGTAGTGGTCTTTTTTGGAGGGGGGGTTTTGGGTTTTTAAGTTGGAAATCCCTGCCCCTTTTTTTTCCATTTTTCCCAAAGGGGAGGGGGATAAACCCTCTGCTTCAATGTCACAGTACAGGGTTGGCATTCATGTTTTCCCTCAAGGGAACTGTAGCTCCAACAGCCTTCACACTCATGCACCCCCAAAAACCTTTACACTCCCACCACACAGGGGCAAGACACATTCAAAACCCAAAATTAAATGAATTTTGGGATCTCATCAATTGCAGCAAAAAACCCAACAGGAAATTTCCGGTTTTCTTAAAACATACACTTTTTATTCTTTCCCCCTTTTAAAAAACAAAACATTTTCCCGTTTTTTGGCGTTTATGAAATTTAAAGAAAAATAGCAATAGGATCCCAAAGGTTTTTGAATTGCGGCGGATCGCCTTTTTCGGGGAATACCGTCCAAGACCATCTCGGTTTTCCCCTCCCGACGGGGTTTTTCCCGGGATTTACGCCAGGACCCCGGGCTGAGCGCACGTCACCCTGCGACTTTTCCCGAGACAAAACCCTTGCCTCTTTCTCAAGCAGGGGGACATCGATTGGGGGGCGTCCCTTAAAAAGGAAACCACATAAGAAAAAAAAAACAACAAAAAAAACAAAAAAAAAGAACAAAAAAAGGGCTCAAGAAAAACATTTTAAAGAAACATTTTGAGGCTATAATTTTCATTAATTCCTTTAGGAGCTAACGAATCCATATAATGGATCCAGAAAGCCTCACGCTGAAGCAACTTTTTTGTTGGTATTGCTGCAATTGTTTATATGGGAGAGAGAGATCCCATGTCCGTGCTATGAAAGGAAGGATACTCGGACAAACTTAGTGGCCAAGCTTTTGCTATATGTACTCTTGATCTCATCAGACACAGGACATTGTTCCAATAATCCACACACTTATTCTGCTTGTCTTTAGCAAACTGCTTTCTGGGGTGCATCATCTTTACAAGAGGCTTCCTTTTGAGATGACAGCCATGCAGACCAAATTCATGCAGTATGCAGTGTATGGTCTCAGCAGTGACAGGCTGACCACCACTGCAGCAATGCTGACAGCACTCATACATCTATTTTGAAAAGACAATCTCTGGATATGAAGTTGTGTTCCATGAATGAAAGGTTCTTGGATTTTCCCTAGCAATCCCAAGACCTGATTAGACACTATTCATCAGATTTGCATGTTGTAAAGTTGAAGCATGGGTCTTATTGTGCTAATACAGGTTACTTTATTTTCGAACAACGCATTTCATGTTTAAAAACACTTTGTCAGGTTAATTATTACAAAGTGTTGTGAAGTTCCGATGTTATATAGTAAACAACTACCAGAAGTAAAAAAAACAAAACAAAAAAACTTGTGACCTTTACAATTACCAACATTGCAAGGAAATAAAATATCATTATTATAATAATAAAAACACTGTGTTTTAAAATCAAACAACTACATTTAAAAGAAACCATCAATGAATGAACCATATAAGAAAACTAATGCATTTAATTACACCTTTTTACCACTAAGTGTCATACATGTATTTCTCAAAAATGCTTTTACAGCTAGTGGATCGCTGAATACATTTTGAATTATCACATTGTTCTACTTAACACAGCTTGGTCTGGTATCTGATGTTATAAATCCCAAGCCAGTATGTTTTTACACATCAATCTGCATTCGGAAGCCGTGAATGTTTATTAGTGGTTTTATCATTACTCAGGAGCAACTATAGAGTTCTTATAAGACCGAAAGGAACCACTTGTTTTGAAGTTTTTTTATACTCTTTTAGGGGTAAGTCTTGTATATATGTGTATACTATCTCTAACTTCAATGCTATTTTTACAGTTTTTTATTATTTTTTTTGTTTCTTTTCTAAGTTTTGATTATTTCATTTTATTATTTCAGTTGCTTCATTTAATCCAAATGGAAAAATGGACTGTAACTTAAACATCCAAAACATTTCTTTTTTATTTAAAGATTCCATTCTATTTTGAATTTGTACCAGTATTTGATCTATTATTGTTATTTTCATCATCGTCGCATTGGCTCCACAGTGTTCTGCAAAGTGCCGAGACACACTATGGAGCATAGATTTTTAACGTGTATTGTACCTATGTAAATTCATTCTTTTCTTATTTTTTTTTTTCACTCCAGTAGGAATATTACGAAACTATCCATACAAGTTAGATAATTTTTTACTTTTCTCCCTTTTTCTTTGAGGAAAAAGTATCAGAGACATTAGTAGATGGGCATAAGCAACATATCTTTTGACCACATCTCCTACTCCCTCTTTTAGACGTATCATGCTTATTCTGATGATATTTAATAAACTTCCTATCAATACGACTAGGTGAAATCTGTTCTTTTACTGTGACTGCCCTATGAAAGGTAATTCCAGGTTTTCCAGTAATTGACCTATTAGGAAAGGGTCCTTGCACAATATGTGCCAGTGTTTACATATGATTTCCTCAATTTGTCCGTGCTTGTCACTGTATCTTGTAACAAAATTGTGATTATAGACCTTATTAGAATTTTCAATATTTTTTTACTATGTTCAGTTTTGTATTGTTGTTGTGGTTCAGGGTTCTTAAAGAGAAAATCTTTTTGCATTAATTTGCTTCCTTATTAAGTGCTTGTTTGATAATTCCCTGAGAATATATTTTTGTTCCCTTTAAACGTTCAGTTATTTTTTTGCTTGTTGTTGAAATGTTCCATCATCAGAACAATTGTTCCTTATTCTTCTTGATTGCCAATAGGGCATACTTGTCTTCAATTTTTTATGATGACAACTATGGAAGTCTAGATATTCATTCAAATCCACTGATTTAAAATAAGTTTGAGTGATATATTTTTTTATTTTTAATACCTTTTTTGATTAAAAAAAATCTGTTTCATCAGAATGGATTTTGGAGGTGAATATTATTCCCCAAGAGTTATTATTTAGCTGACCAGTGAATTTATTTGCTTAATCTATTGATCCGCTCCATAGAAACAAGAAGTCATCAATAAATCTCTGGTAAATCACATTTTTTTCTTTATACTGTACATTGTCTTCTAAACATGCTCCTCCTCGAAGCATTCCATGAAGAAATTAGCATAGGAGGGGGCGGCCCGTGTCCTCTTTGCCATCCCTCCCTTCTGCCTATAGATTACTTCCCATACACAAAAAAATTATTTTCCATTATAAGAGTTAAAGCCGTTATCAAGAAGGTTCTTTGTCCTTCTGTTAGACAAAGGTTCTTTTCTAGGAAAGATGACACATATTTTACTTCTAATTTATATTCAATGTTACTATATAATGAATCAACATTCATAGTTATAAATACACAGTTCTCTCGATACCGAGTATTTAACAAACTTTTAAAAAGGTCATCTGAATCTTTCAAAAAACTCGGTAATGATTTTAAATAGTCTTGTAGGGGTACAGATCCACAAAATGAGAACTACCTATCCCAGAAATTATGGGTCTGCATGGGGGTTTCTGTAGATCTTTATGGAGAACTATATATTTATAACTATGGATGTTAATTCATTATATAGTAAGATATAATTATTACTAATTATGTAGTAATTTTTTAAAGGAAAAAAGATATTCTCAGGGAATTTTCAAACAAGCACTTAGTAAGGAAGCAAATTAACACAAAAAGATCTCTTTAACAGCCCTGAACCACAACAACAATACAGAACTGAACATAGTAAAAAATTGTAAAATTCTAAAAAGGTCTATAATCTCAATTTTGTCACAAAATACAGTGACACGCATGGAAAATTAAGGAAATCATATGTAAACACTGGCACATATTGTGCAAGGGCCCTTTCCTAAAATCAATTACCAGAAAACCTGATATTACCTTTCGTAGGGCAGTAACAGTAAAATAACAGATTGTACCTAGTCATTTTGGTAGGAAATTTATTAAAGCTTATCAGAATGAACATGATACGTCTAAAATAGGGAGTGGGAGATGTTGTCAAAAGATGTGTTGCTTATGCCCATCTATTCATTTCACTGATACTTTTTCCTCAAAGAAAACGGGGGAAAAGCAAAAAATTATCTAACTTGTATGGATAGTTTTGTAATATACCTACTGAAATGCCCATGTGGCCTCTAGTATGTAGGATGGACCATACAAAAAATTCAGAAGAGAATGAATGTACATAGGTACAATATAAATAAAAAATATATGCTTCATAGTGTGTCTCTGCACTTTGCGGATCATCACTGTGCCCATGCGATGATGATGAATATAACAATAGTAGATCAAATACCAGTACGAACTCAAAATAGAATGAAAGCTTTAAATAAAAAAGAAATATTTTGGATATTTAAGTTACAGTCCATTTTTTCATTTGGATCAAATGAAGTAACTGAAATAAGATGAAATAATCCAAAATGAAACAAAAAATAACAATAAAAAACAGTAAAAATAGCATTGAAGTAATGGATAATATACACATATATACAGGCAGTCCCCGAATTACATCGTTCCAACTTACATACGTCCCCTAGTTACAAACGGAGACTTATGGGGCGTGGCTGACATTCAACACTCATTCATTCCCCATGATAACCAAGTGCCAGCATGCCACAACTGCACATGAGATACAGAAAGTTAAGTGAAATCTTCTAAAAAAGGGCACAGACAGCAAAACAATGTAAAAAAACGGTTCTCTGCACTATCCAAAACTAAAAAAATTTTTTTTGCTGGAATTACATTTAATAAAAATACCTGTTCCGACTTACATACAATTTCAACTTAAGAACAAACCTACAGTCCCTATCCTGTTTGTAACCCGGGGACTGCCTGTACAAGAGTATAAATAACTTCAAAACAAGCAGCTCCTTTCGGTCTTATCAGAACTCCATAGTTGCTCCTGAGTAATGATAACACCACAAATAAACACTCCCAGCTTCCGAAGGCAGATTGATGTGTAAAAACATACTGGCTTGGGATTTATAACATCAGATACCAGACCAAGCTGTGTTAAAAATATTTTTAAAGTAGAAAAATGTGATAAATCAAAATGTATTCAGTGATCCACTAGCTGTAAAAGCATTTTTGAGAAATACGTGTATCACGGGTACTCCTAAGACCCTCACCCCGGGTCGCAGGTGCACCCATGTCCCTTCGGCGAGCTGCGCCGTGACCCGCATGTCGTGACCCAGCTGCGGGTGCGCTCGTTCCTCAGGTTCCAGGTCCCTGCCTACTCACCCAGCCACGCTCCTGCTGAAACTCCTGTCTCTCGGTGCACGCGTCCCTGCTTTCTAGGGCGCGTGCGTGCCGGCACTGTTAAATTTAAAGGGCCAGCGCACTGGCAATTGGACATTGCCAGTCGCTGCCCCTATTTTAGTCTGCCCCTTCCTGATCCTCTCGCCGGATCTTTAGTGCCATTTAGCCTACTGAGAAAGCGTTCCTGAGTCTTACGTTATACCGTGTACCTTACCTCCTTGCTTACGTCCGTCGACCACGAACCATTGCCACCTGTCCTGACCTTACCGCCTGTCCCCGACAACATCTTGCCTTACAATTCCGTACCATGCTAAACCTCGTCTGCCACCGCAAGCAAGTCACGTCAGGGGTAGCGACCTGGTAGACTCCCGCCGCAGCAAGCCCGTTGCTGCGGGCTCTGGTAAATACCGGGACCTACATAGATTCCACTCCCTGGCGTGGCTTATACCATCGCTTGCGGTGGTCCAGTGGATCCACTACCGCTGTCCGTGACAGTAAGATCCGGCCATGGATCCCACCAAGGTGCCTCTGCCGAGCGTCGCAGACCTTACCACCATCGTGGCTCAGCAGTCACAGCAGATTGCCCAACAAGCGCAACAGCTCAACCAGATCTCCGCCATGATGCAGCAGCTCTTAGCCGCCCAGCAGCAGCAACCAACTCCTGTGGCTTCCGCTGCACCTACTGTGCCTGCATCGTCTGCTGGTCCGAGGCTTCGTCTGTCCATGCCGACGAAATTCGATGGGGTCTCCAAGGCCTGCAGGAGTTTTATCACCCAGTGCTCACTGCATATCGAACTGATGGGTAGTCAGTTTCCTACCAAAAGGTCGAAGGTGGCTTTTGTGGTCAGCCTTCTCTCCGGGAAAGCCCTGGCCTGGGCTATCCTCCTCTGGGAAAGGGATGATCCGGTCACGGCCAACCTTGCCACATTCCTCACCGAATTCCGTAGCGTTTTCGAGGAACCTGCCTGGGCTTCTTCTGCCGAGAGCGCCTTGTTAAATTTGCGCCAAGGAGACTCTTCTGTAAGCAATTACGCTGTGCAAATCCGCACCTTGGCCTCGGAGTTGTCGTGGAATGATGCGGCTTTGGCTGCCACCTTCAAGAAGGGCCTCTCCAGCCAGATCAAGAATGCCCTGTCTGCCTGTGATCTCCCTTCATCTCTAAGCGACCTTATCTCCCTGGCCACTCGGATCGACATCCGTTTCTCGGAATGGCAGGAAGAGTTCCGCCAGGAGCGAGAACCAGCCAGAACTCGTCATCTCCCTCATCTAGCTCTGGTATTTCAAAGACCGCCACAGTTGCCCTCTCTGCCAGCGGCCGAGGAGGCCATGCAAGTGAATAGAGCCCACCTATCCTCCCAGCATAACCTCCCTGTGGTCTGCCTGGAGAAACCCCATGTCATCTCCTCTGTCAGTGGGGAGATCCTCAGTGATCCCGTCTGGTTCCATACCGAGCCCCTGTTCCTTCAAGTGGGGGCACTTCATAAGGAGAAACTTAAGTTTCATGTGTTACCCCGGTCTTCCTTGTCTATTCTGCTGGGTCTTCCGTGGCTGCAGCGCTATGCCCCTGTGCTCGACTGGCAGACGGGCGAAGTCTTGCGTTGGGGAAAAGAGTGTCGGTCTCGCTGTTTGGTGGCACCCTGCCCGCTGCTTTCTGCTTCTCTTCCAGTACTGTCTAAGCCTTTGGCGGGCCTCCCCGCACTATACCAAGAATTTGCAGAAGATTTTTCCGAGAAGCAAGCTGTGACACTGCCTCCTCATCGCCTCTATGATTGCCCTATTGACCTACTACCCGGTACGTCGCCTCCTTGGGGCAGGGTTTACCCACTATAGGTACCAAAGACCCTGGCAATGTCTGCCTACATTAAAGAAAATCTTCAGAAGGGATTAATTCGCAAGTTCTTCTCTCCAGCCGGGGCCGGGTTCTTTTTTGTAGAAAAGAAGGATGGTTCCCTACATCCTTGCATAGATTACCGGGGACTCAATAAAATTACTATCAAGAACCGGTACCCCTTGCCCTTGAACACTGAGCTCTTTGACCGGCTCTGGAGGGCCAAGATATACTCTAAATTGGATCTGCAAGGGGCTTACAACCTCATCCGGATTTGTGAGGGTGACGAATCCGGATGAGGTTGTAAGCAACACCCGCGATGAGCACTTCAGGTACCTGGTCATGCCCTTTGGGCTCTGCAATGCACCTGCCATCTTACAAGAGTTTGTCAAAGACATATTCAGGGATCTCCTGTACATGTGTGTGGTCTTCTATCTGGATGACATTCTGGTGTTCTCTGCCGATCTAGAATCCCATCAAGTCCATGTGCGGCAGGTCCTCAGATGTTTAAAGGCTAACCACCTTTATGCCAAGCTCGAAAAGTGCCTATTCCATCAGAAGAGTCTTCCATTTCTCGGCTACATTATCTGCGACAAAGGCCTGCAGATGGACCCCACTAAATTGTCGGCCGTTCTGCAGTGGCCACGACCTATGGGCCTCCGAGCCATACAGAGGTTTTTGGGTTTCACCAATTACTATAGACAGTTCGTACCACCTTTCTTCTCGCTGGTGTTGCCTATAGTGGCGCTAACCAAGAAGAATGGTAATCCGAAGCTCTGACCACCTGCGGCAGAGGAAGCCTTTTCTAAGTTGAAGTCTGTTTTCACCTCTGCACCTGTACTCTCCCGGCCAGACACGGACAAACTGTTTTTTCTAGAGGTCGATATCTCCTCGGTGGGGGACGGGGCTGTGCTTACCCAAAAAGGACCCAAAGACAAGATCCTCACGTGTGGGTTTTTCTCCAAAACATTTTCTGCTGCAGAAAGAAACTACTCCTTTGGCGACCGGGAATTACTGGCCATCAAGCTGGCCTTGCAGGAATAGGGCTATCTCTTGGAGGGAGCTCGTCACCCGGTCAATATCTACCTGACCACAAGAACCTTCTATATCTCCAGACAGCCCAACGACTAAATCCACGGCAAGCTCGATGGTCCCTCTTCTTTTCCCGGTTCACTTTTCTAATTAATTTCCACCTGGCAGAGAAGAATGTCAAGGCCGACGCTCTCTCTCGTGCCTCTGACGTGATTGGGGACGAACCTGCTCCATGGCACATCATTCCTTCGGAACGGCTGATCTCTGTTGCGCCCGTTGACCTGCAACTAATTCCTCCCGGCAAGACATGCGTATGCCCGGCTCTATGGAAGAGGATACTGCCTTGGGGTCATTGCTCTTGTGTGGCTGGGCACCTAGGGGTGCAGAAATCTTGCTCTCTCATCTCCAGGGGCGTAACTAGAGAAGCCAGGGCCCCAAAGCAAACTTTTGGATGGGGCCCCCTACCCCTCCCCTCCCCACACCCGCCTCCCTGACCATGACCATGTATCAGGACATGTTGTTAGGTAATGTAGATAATACAAGGGGCAAATACCTCACTCTACATATCACCATCATACTGCTACCAAACAAATCCACTATACCAAAACTAATATTACCAATAACCCTACTACATATGGACTTGATTATACCGCTAGAACATGACCAAAAAATTACCACCACATAGTGACTGAATAATAACCCTACACTATTACTGATCAGTACACAAAGACCAATAGTACCGCCATATAGTGACCATATAGTGGTATATACTAGTGTACACAGGCTCTGCAGACTGTATATAACCACCATACAGTGACCATATAGTGGTAGACACCAGTGTACACAGGCTCTGCAGACTGTATATTACCTCCATACAGTGACCATATAGTGGTAGACACCAGTGTACACAGGCTCTGTAGACATATAAGTGATTACAGTGTAGTTACATCTTGTGACTCACAGGTGACGTTTCTCTGACGAGTCGTTGACTTTCCCCTTTGTTCTGCATCCGGTCCAGTCCACCATCATGACATCTCCCGACCACTTGTCCCTGGAGATTTAGACACAAATATCTTAGAATCCTGACTTTTCCAGCACCTGCCCCCCTGGCTATATGGGGTCCATTTAGGCAGGCAGGGTTTAGGTAGCTATAGGGAGCCATACAGGTAGACAGGGGTTAGGTGGGCTATAGGGGCCATATAGGTAGGGTTTAAATAGCTAAAGGGGCCCCATATAAGTAGACAGGCAGGCTTCGGGGGCTATATAGGTAGGCAAGCTTTAGGGGGCTATAGGGGCTATATAGGTAGACAGGCTTCACGGTAGCTATAGGGCTATTCAGGCAGGCAACCTTGAGGGGGCTATCTAGGCAGCCTTTAGGGGGCTATCTAGGCAAGCTGGGGGGTCTAAAGGCAAGCTGGGGGGTCTAAAGGCAGGCTTAGGGGTATACAGGCAGGCTTAGGGGGGTATACAGGCAGGCTTAGGGGGTATACAGGCAGGATTAGGGGGGTATACAGGCAGGCTTAGGGGGGTATACAGGCGGCTTAGGGGGTATACAGCAGGTTTAGGGGGTATACAGGCAGGCTAGGGGGTATACAGGCCGGCTTAAGGGGTGTATAGGCAGGCTAGGGGTATACAGGCAGGCTTAGGGGTGTATAGGCAGTCTTAGGGGGTGTATAGGCAGGCTTAGAGGGTGTATAGGCAGGCTTAGGGGTGTATAGGCAGGCTTAGGGGGTGTATAGGCAGGCTTAGGGGGTGTATAGGCAGGCTTAGGGGGTGTATAGGCAGGCTTAGGGGGTGTATAGGCAGGCTAGGGGTGTATAGGCAGGCTAGGGGGTGTATAGGCAGGCTAGGGGGTGTATAGGCAGGCTAGGGGGTGTATAGGCAGGCTAGGGGGTGTATAGGCAGGCTTAGGGGTATACAGGCAGGCTAGGGGGTGTATAGGCAGGCTAGGGGGTGTATAGGCAGGCTAGGGGGTGTATAGGCAGGCTAGGGGGCTGTATAGGCAGGCTTAGGGGGTGTATAGGCAGGCTAGGGGGTGTATAGGCAGGCTTAGGGGGTGTATAGGCAGGCTAGGGGTGTATAGGCAGGCTTAGGGGGTATACGGCAGGCTTAGGGGGTGTATAGGCAGGCTTAGGGGTGTATAGGCAGGCTAGGGGGTGTATAGGCAGGCTTAGAGGGTATACGGCAGGCTTAGGGGGTATACGGCAGGCTTAGGGGCAGGTAAAATAAGAAATAGTCTACTTACCTCGGTCCACGCTCCCCCGATGCGCCGCTCACTCCGGTCTGCTACTTGCCCTGCAGCCTCTGCGCTCAGGTATACGGCAGGCTTAGGGGGTGTATAGGCAGGCTTAGGGGTGTATAGCAGCTTAGGGGCAGGTAAAATAAAAAATAGTTTACTCACCTCGGTCCACGCTCCCCCGATGCGCCGCTCGCTCCGGTCTGCTACTTTCCCTGCAGCCTCTGCGCTCAGCGCGGGCGGCGCGGTGATGTGACGTCACCGCGCGCGCCCACGTGATCACAGAGCGCCGGCAGGGGAAGTAGCAGAGCGGATCGTCGCTCCGCTCTGCTACCTCCCTGTAGCGCTGCCTCTGAACGCTCGGGCGTTCAGAGGCAGCATGCGCCGGGCCCCTCAGCTCCCTGCCCGCCGCAGGCATTACCGGGGTAGCGGACGCAGTAGCAGCTGCCCCGGGGTGCGGGCCCCCCTGAGGGCACAGAGCAACTGCTACGTTTGCTACCCCGGTAGTTACGCCCCTGCTCATCTCCCGGTTTTATTGGTGGCCTAGTCTGGTCAAAATGTTCGTGAGTTCGTGGAATCTTGAGCTTTCTGTGCCCGTAACAAGTCGCCTCGTCTCAAGCCGGCAGGCCTGCTTCAGCCACTGCCGATTCCCAGCTGTCCTTGGACCCACGTGGTGATGGACTTTATTGCTGATCTCCCTTCTTCCTCTGGTAATACCGTTATCTGGGTGGTCACGGATCGGTTCTCCAAAATGTCTCACTTTATTCCTCTGCCAGGTCTTCCCTCTGCTCCCCGGTCTGTTTTTTCAACACATCTTCCGGCTACATGGGCTTCCCCAGCACATTGTTTCTGATCGGGGGATCCAATTTGTTTCAAGGTTCTGGTGCTCCCTCTGTGCCCATCTCCAAGTGAAACTGGACTTCTCTTCGGCCTACCATCCTCATTCTAATGAGCAAGTGGAGAGGGTTAGTCAGATTCTGGGTTGCTATCTGCTCCACTTGCTCTGCGCGTCAGGACGATTTGTCCAACCTGTTACCGTGGGCTGAGTTCTCTTACAACTCTTTAGACCTGGAATCTGCCGGTGCCGCTCCCTTCTTCATTGTCTACAGATGACAGCCGCACCCACCTCTCCCCCTCTCGGTGCCCTCCAAGGTTCCAGCCGTGGAGGAGTTGGTCCGGGACCTAACGGCCATCTAGGATCAGACACACCAATCTCTACACCGGGCTTCCGCCCATACAAAGATACAAGCGAACAAAAAACGAAGACCTTCTCCAATCTTCTCTCCTGGGGACAAAGTGTGGTTATCGGCTAGGTATATCCGCCTCAAAATCCCCAGCTATAAGCTTGGTCCTCGTTTCTTGGGACCGTTCGAGGTGCTGAAGAACATCAACCCAGTGGCATATAAACTCCGTTTTCCCCCCACTATGGGGGTCCCGAACTCCTTCCATGTCTCTCTTTTGAAGCTGGTCATCCTGAATCGTTTCTCTTGGAAAGTTGCTCCTCCTACTCCTGAGGCTGACGCCACCAACGTCTTTACTATAAAAGAGATTCTGGATATGAAGACGATCAGAGGGAAGCGTCATTTTCTCATTGACTGGAAAGAGTTCGGGCCTGAAGAAAGGTCCTGGGAACCTGAAGACAATATTCTGGACCGTGATGTTATCCGGAGAATCCTTCAGGCCAGAAAGAGGGGGAGGCCAAAGGGGGGGGTACTGTCACGGGTGCTCCTGTGCCCCTCACCCTGGGTCGCAGGTGCACCCGTGTCCCTCCGGCGAGCGGCGCTGCGACCTGCATGTCGGGCCGCGGGCGCGCTCGTTCCTCCGGCCAGGTCCCTGCCTACTCACCCAGCCGCGATCCTGCTGAAGCTCCTGACTCCTGGTGCATGCTTTCTAGGGTGCGCACGTGCCGGCACTGTTAAATTTAAAGGGCCAGCACACTGTTAATTGGGCATTGCCGGTCGCTGCCCCTAATTTAGTCTGCCCCTTCCTGATCCTCTTGCCAGATCTTTAGTGCCATTTAGCCTACTGAGAAAGCGTTCCTGAGTCTTACATTATACTGTGTACTGTACCTCCTTGCCTACGTCCCTCGACCACGAACCATTGCAGCCTGTCCTGACCTTACCGCCTGTCCCCGACTACGTCTTGCCTTATGATTGTGTACCACGCTAAACCTCGTCTGCCACCGCAAGCAAATCACATCAGGGGTAGCGACCTGGTAGACTCCCGCCGCAGCAAGTCCATCCCGCTTTGCGGTGGGCTCTGGTAAATACCGGGACCTACTTAGATTCCACTCCATGGCGTGGCTTATACCATCGCTTGCAGTGTTCCAGTGGATCCACTACCGCTGTCCGTGACAATGTGTATGACACTTAGGCTGGGTTCACACGGCTTATTTGCGGGGAGTAATTACGCCCCGGAATTACGCCGTGTGGACTGGGGCGGGAGCGGGGGGCCGGCACCTCGCCGGCCCAAACACTATCATTACTAGCAGCGCGTGTACGCCGCTAGAAAATGACCCGTTACTTATCTCCTCCCGCGGCGGATTCTCCGAGCAGGGAGAAGAGATGTAATCCATAGTTCTCTACGGCACGTAATTACGGACTGAAATACGTCCCATTTTAAGCCGTGTGAACATAGCCTTAGGGCCACATGTATGAACCTGTTTATGTCTAAAACTCACTTTTTTGCCCATAGTAACCTCTTGGCAAAAAAGTGAGTTTTAGACCTAAACAGGTTCATACATTTGGCCCTTAATGGTAAAAACAATGTTTTTATTATTGTAATAATGGTATTTTATTTCTTTGCAACGTTGGTAATTGTAAAGGTCACAAGTTTTTTTGTTTTTTTTTTACTTCCGGTAGTTGTTTACTTTATAACTTCGGAACTTCACAACACTTTGTAATAATGAACCTGACAAACATGAAATACGTTGTTCGAAAATAAAGTAACCTGTATTAGCACAAAAGACCCCATTTTTAAAAATTTTAAAAACATGCAAATCTGTGAAAGTGTCTAATCGGGGGTTTGGGGGTTTGCTAGGGAAAATCCAAGAACCTTTCTTTTACGGAACATAAATCCACTCCACGTGGAGTGCGGGCTGTGAAGATTTAGCAGTGGTTTGATAATACATCGAACATTGATGTTACGCCGGGGGTGAGTTGTGCCAAACATGTTTCACAAGGTGGAAAGGAGATTTCCCCTAATCATCTACACCCCCCCCCCCCACTTTATTAGGTACACCTGTCAATGCCTTTAACACTTAATTTCTAATCACCCAATACAGGGCGGCAACTCAGGGCATTTGGGCATGTAGACAGGTCAAGACAATCTCCTGCAGTTAAACCGAGCATCTTTGGGGGAAGAAAGGTGATTTGGTCCCCTTTAAAGTGGCATGGTTGTTGGTGCCAAAAGGGGGGCGGGTTGAGTTTTCAGAAATGCGTTTCCCCTGGGTTTTTCCCGCAAAACCCCATCTTAGGGTTTACGGAAAAAGGGTTTTTGAAAAAGAAAAAACATCCAGGAGGGGGCAGTCTTGGGGCGGGGAAATGCCTTTTTGATGCCAAAAGGTCAAAGGAGAAGGGGCCGACTGGTTCAAGCTATAGAAAGGAAAAAGTGATAAAATAGCCACCCGTTACAACCAAGGTAGGCAGAAGAGCATCTCTGAACGCACATCGGCAAACTTTGAGGCAGGGGGTACAGAGCAAAAGACCACCGGGGGGGCCACTCCTTTAGCTAAGAACAGGAAACTGAGGCTCCAATTTGCCCAAGCTATCGAAATTGGACGTAGAAGATTGAAAAACGTTGCCTGGTCTGATGAGTCTCGATTTCGCTGCGACATTAGGATGGTAGGGTAGAATTTTGGGGTCAACAACATGAAAGCTGGATTCATCCTCCCTTTATCAACGGTTCAGGTGGTGGTGGTGGTTCATGGGTTTTGGGGGAAAATTTTTTGGCACTCTTTTTGGGGGCCCTTTGGGACCCTTTTAGCTGTTGCAATGCCACAGCCCACTGAGTATTGTTGCTGACCATGTCCTCCCTTTTGACCAAAGTACCCCAAATCTGATGGCAAAATTTAGCAGGATTTTAATGGGGCCCTGTCATAAAACTTTAAAAACATCTCAGACGGTTTCTTGAAAATGACAAAGAGTTCATGTACTAAAGGCCCCCACAGTCACCAGATTCAATCCAATGAGCATCTTTGGATGTGGTGGAACGGGGATTCGCTCATGGTGTGCAGCCGACAAATCTGGGGGGCAATGTGTGATGCCATCATGTAAATATGGCCCAAAAATTCTGGGAATGCTTCCAGACTTTTTGAATCTATCCCACGAAAAATTGGGGGAGTTTGAAGGCAAAAGGGGCCCAACCCGTTATAGCATGGGGGTACCTAAAAAAGTGGCCGGGGTTTTTTTGTCCTCATCAAAAAGAATTATTGCACCAGGACGTGCTCGTCTTCCCTTCGTTTTCTTTTGGATATGAGGGTGAGCACATGCACTCAATGTCTTTCTACGAGCATGGCGAGTCCTGTTCTGAGTGGAACTGGTCTTGCAAAACTACTGTAGGGTTTGGCTCAGGGTACAATCTTTTCGGGTGTTGGAATTTTCTTATACCGGGGACATGTTTTTTTAGAGCAAAAATTTCTTTTTTTCGATCATGAGAGATTTTCTCGCATTGGGTCCATGTTGAAATTCCAGTGACCATAGAGAGGGGTGTGAGAACAAAAACACAAAATTTTAACAACCTGCTTCCCTTCAAATGAGACCTTGAAACAAATGGTCCTAAACCCCATTGGGGGGGGAAAAAAAATGGCCCAAATTAAAGCACGAAAGTATTTATTCATCCACCAATTGGAAAGTTCTGCCCCTTAAAAAGATGAGAGAGGCCTGAAATTGAAAATATGGTGACCCCAACTATGAGAGACAAAATGAGAAAACAAACCCGAAAACCCAATTTTTGATTTGGAAAAAAGTATTTGAAAATTTATGGTGGAAAATAAGTATTTGTTCAACAAACAAGCAAGATTTCTGGCTCCAAAGCCCTGTAACTTCTTCTTTAAGAGGCTCCTCTGCCCTCCACTCATTATTGTAGTAATGGCACCTGTTTGAACTTGTTATCAGTATAAAGACACCTGCCCACAACTTCAAACAATCACACTCCAAACTCCATTGGTGAAGCCCAAAGAGCTGTCGAAAAAACCCAGAAAAAAAAACTGTAGCCATTTTTACCAGGGGGAAGACTGAATCGCAATAGGCAAGCGCTTGGTGTGAAGAATAAACTGTCGGAGCACCATAAAGATCTCACCCGTGGGGTCAAATT
Organism: Phyllomedusa bahiana; assembly: GCA_025379985.1. Taxonomy (NCBI): domain Eukaryota; kingdom Metazoa; phylum Chordata; class Amphibia; order Anura; family Hylidae; genus Phyllomedusa; species Phyllomedusa bahiana. Next base: position 72,992 of record JAODAL010008468.1, read on the forward strand.
ATCAAAAAACAGTAGCGACATTCCGCCCACAGGGGGGACTGGTGAATGCCCTACAGGAGGGGGACCAAGTAAAAGGTACATCAGAAAACACACAAAACCCCCACCAGGGACTCTTTTCCTTCGGGGCCAGAGTTCCCCCTTTTAAGCCAGAAATGTCGGGTCCTCTGAAGTTTGCCAGAGAGAATTTGGATGATCCAGAAGAGATTGGAGAATGTAATAGGGTCGATAAAACCAAAGAGGCTTTTTGGGTAGAAACCCAATCGTCGTGTTTGGAGGAGGAGAAGTAGATTTGGCATAAAAGAACCCCCATACCTTGTGAAGCATGGGGGTGGAACTCTGCTTTAGGGTGTTTCTCTGCAAGGGACCCGGACGACTTATCCGTGTACATGAAAGAATGAAAGGAACCATGTATTGTGAGATTTTGATTTCAAACCCCCCATCAGCAAGGGTATTGAAGATGAAATGTGGGGGTCTTTTAGCATGAAATGTTCCCAAAAACAACTGCTAGGGTAATGAAGGGGGGTTTGTAAAAGCATTTTAAAGGGCATTAGTGGCTTATCAGTCTCCAGATTCGCCCATAGAAAACCTTTGGAAGGGGTTTAAAGTCTGTGTTGTCAGCGACAGTCCAAAACATCAGTTCTAGGGAGATCTGATGGAACAATGTGCCAAAAAATTTCAAAAAGCGTGTGCCAACCTTTTGAGATTACAGAAAACATTTGACTTGTCATTGCCAACAAAAAAATATAACAAAATATTGGATGAACTTTTTTATTTACCTTTTTATTTTTCCCCCATATTTCAAATAAATTTTTCCAAATCAGACAAGTGATTATCTGGATTTGTTTTTCATGTTGTCTTCATATTGTGGTCCCTTGATGTCGTTACAGGCCCCTTCATCTTTTTAAGTGGGTTTTAACTTTCCAATTGGTGGCTGGACTAAATATTTTTTTCCCATTTTTTACCTGTTTATACTTAGGATTGCAGTTTTGGTTCTTTGGTGGTGTTTTTCTTTGATATTCTCTGAATTAATTTTTTTTTTTGTTCAATTATTTAATGGTGTGGCAGCCAAAAGCAATGCAAACACAACATAATATCAGCAGCACTCTACAAGCACTAAAAATCAGTTAAAGGGAACATAGGAATTTTTTGGCAAAGCATTTCTGCTACTTTGAAATATATGAAAATTTTTAGGTTTTTAGTGTAAATTTTTGATCAAAACTGTAAATGCCCATCTCAACATTTTCCTATATTCCAAATTAGCAGAAATGCTTTTCTAAAAATATGTCCCGTTTGACTGTTTTTTTAGTGCTTGTAGAGCGCTGTTGATATTTTGTTGTGTTCGCATTGCTTTTAGCTGCCACACCAGCGTGCACCTATTTACTTATTTTTCAAAATGGATGTGCTGCCCATATTTTATTTTTAGACTGTTTGCATGGGGAAGTGGCTGGTCCCCATCTTGGAAAAGGAATCCCTATAAACCTCTTCTATATTTTTTACAATTCTAGTCTATTCTCAGACCTTAAGAAACATATGAAATTTCTATTTTTCATGTGGTACAAGTGCCTAAGAAATAAAGATATGACTGTCTTAGAAGTTCTCATTAATTTCTTAACAAGGTTTGCAGATTAAAAGGCTTTTTGTTGATTTTCAGATTTAAAAAGTAATATATCTCAATTAATCTATGTAAATATTCATGAAAAACCAGCATAACTTAATGAAATGAATGCTCTTAGGACTCGAAAAGTCAATACAGGTAGTAAAACTGTAATGAAAAGAACATAAAATACAAGATCTGAATGGATATGATAGCAGTGATTCAGTTATGCAGTAAAAATTAATATAAGATCATATAAATCAAATGCACTAAAATTCATGAGGGCATTACAAGACTACATAAGATAAAAGAAAAGTTTTAATGCTGAGGAATCCTACCACATATTAAGTAGATGGAAAACACCTTAAAGACATAATTTAGCTGAAGCAGAATATGTAGTCACCACCGGGCTTCTATGGCTTTAAATTTGTAATTAATGGCAGGATCTAACCATGCCATGAGTATGTACTATCTTTCAGATATATAGTAATTTCTGCCAGCAAACACAGAAGTTTTGGATAGCCAGTTTTTTTTCTACACAGCAAGTACACAAATCTAAGATAGTTTGTTTAATACCTGAACATTCTGAATGAAGAACACCGCAAACAAACTTTTTATAAATGGCTAATATATTTCCAGAACAAGTTGAACAAGTAATATGGAATCATCTTCTAACATATAAGTCTGATAATGCAAATTAGTCTTCAGTTAAAAGGGAAGTTACAAATATTAACAATAGGTTGGATTTAGCTAACTCAATAACACATGGCCCCAATAAAAGAGTTGACAGTTTAAACAAAATTGATAAAACTCTTTCAGTATTGAAGTCCAACATGTTTTGTGGCAAAAGATGTTGGTTGTTTCCAGTCAACTGTGGGTAAAATTGGGTATTAACAAAATAGAAATGTTATAGACCAAAGACGTCATCAAAGCTTCAGGATAGAAAACAGACAGCATTATATCTTGAGACAGAAAATACACAACAAAACAAATGAATCACAAATGGATAAAAACGAGTGTTAATGTTTGTGACAAAACTGTAAAATATTGGCTGAATGGAATGGGATTTATGTAAAGCAAAAACAAATCAAACCAGAACTTATACCTTAACTGAAGAAAACAAGGTAACAGTGGCTAAAAGGAAACAAATATAGACATTTTAGACACCTTTCTCTGGGATAACCTTTTACTCCTTATTGTCCTTTAAACCTTTTATCCAAGTCCTTAACACTTCCTTGTGCTTCAACATCAAAGATGTTTTCTAAATTCACTCTTTTCTCAACTTTGATGCTAAACTGCGGTTGCACTCGCAGTTAGGTCCTTGAGCCAGGGGGGCCTAAAGGTCCCCCTCTCCACACCTAGCTATGCTGCAATCCACCATTCAACAGGCACAATGGCTGGGGTCCTTCGGTCCTGGCCGTTGAGTCTTATGTAATAGGCTTGAGGCTTGTAATAGGCTTGCAGGATATTACAGGCAACGGCGCAGGCGGCGCGATGTGATAATGTCATTGCGTTCCCTGCTCTGCTGTCTGCCCATTGCTAGACTTATGGCCTAGTACACTCCAATCGTGGCATCTGTAGCAAGTTGCGTTATTATGTCCGCTGCCCACACCGGATTCTAAAAGAAGTGTTTGGTGGGGGAACTAGTGAGAGGTGAGTGTTATTTTTTATTTTTAATGGGAACACTGTATACCTACCTACCTAATGAGGGAGAGCCTTGTATACCTACCTACTAGAGGAGGCCATATATACTGTATATCTACAACATGGATTCAGAAAAGGGTCCAAAGTTATAATATAGTCACCATATCACTATAGATTGTTTACCAAATAAGAAATACAATGACACACGATCTAAATTTTTATTAAACAGATACCTAAAGATATAATCAGGTGAGTACATCACAGCAAAGAAAAAAAGGAAAAGGGAGGGGAAAAAATCATTTAAAAACAATTAACATAGTAACCACTTAATCTATGGTAGACATTTCTCCCATTACCCTTGAATAGTAATTGAATATATTTTAAGGGGTTAATGGAAAAGCATTATAACAGAATAGTCAAAAATAAGTGTGACCACTTGATAAGAAATCAAGTGATTAAAGTAATATCTGGTAACATCAAACAGTATATCCATATCTAACAATACATTACCAGAGGAAAAGGATTCCAGAAGATATGCTACCGTAGAGATTAAACTGCCTCGACGCATTTTCCCAAAATTTTTCAAGAGGCTAGTGAATAAATAAAAATTAGGTCCATATATCCAAAGGGGGGAAATTTTAAATCAAACAATTTTTTTGGGCCCAAATAGAAAAATAAAGGAGGAGTGATATGCGCATAACGTGCACACATCATTCACTTAAGTCCCGCGATCAAGACGTAGCCCCGCAAGCGCACTACAACCAATAAAGCATAAAGACGCCATGCCAGAAAAGGGACTCGCGCATTACGTAAATGATTACCTGAACGTATTACTAGACAACGCAGACACATTACAACAAGTGAGCAAGACTGCTCCATAAATGAAGCTGGAACCAAGCAGGTATATTGTACTATAAAGATAATTCTAGAATATGATAGCACAAGTTGCCATTGTCCCTTACCTTCTGTCTCCTTCCCTCTCTCTTGTAGATTGTAATCTCTCATGAGCCTTTATTCCCTCTATACCAGTTTCTATCACTTCTGAATTATAATTTTATTGACAGCAATGGTTTAAATGTTTTAAAAAGTAACTTTTGGGGAGGATAAAGCTTTTTGCCCGGGAGAAAAAAAATTTAAAAAGTTTTTTTTCAGGAAAGACTTTTAACTTAAGGGGGCCCGTAAACTAAAACAATCTTAAATGGGGTTTAAAATTTATGGTGGAAGTAAGAGACTGGTTTATGACAAGACTCCATCCTGAAAACTGATCTGTCAAACTCTGGAAGTAGCATGATATAGAATATTGTTTATTATTTGTGAAGTCCAGGCCTCAGGGAATTTAGGACCTTATGTATGAAAACTGTCTAGCGTAAGACTGTCTTGTTGCCATGCAACCATCAGGCTCATAGCAGCCAAAACAGAGCTCACTTTTATTTTCATATAGGCTCGGGAAAAAAAAAAACTAGCTCTGTTTTGGTTTAATGGGCAAAAAAGACGTTTGCCCTAGACATTTTCATAAAAAAAGGCCCCTTAATCTGTCACAAAAACTTGAGGAGGCACAACAAAGTACTAATTTGTTTTTTTTGTTAATAATTCCATAATTTGTCTCTTCATACATTAAGTGATTGTATAAAATGTGCAATTGACTGAATAAATTTCCTTTTATTAATCATTAATTTTCTTTAAATAAACCTTAATTTGAGTATATACTAGAAAGTAAAAAAAAAAAATCTTAAATAAATTTTAAGTTTGATGATTCTATAATATTTGCCAAAGGTTGTAGCCATTATATTGTATTATAGACTTAGATATCTGTTACGGTGTATAAACTGAAGGAAATTTAGAGTCAGTTAATACAAAAGTGCTTTTAAATAGTTCCAGCGCAAAAACGTAATTATTGACCAAGCTGAACTTCCAGCTAGAACAACTAATATTAGTGCCTTTTGACTTGATCACTCAAATCTGAGGTGCTGAAAGGGCTGTATTATTTGCATCTATTGCTCAATGTTTAAGTCCAAATTGCTTTCCCCGGAGAAATATTTTAAAATATTTAAAATTTTACATAGCAAGTGAATTGTTTGACCCCCCCAAAATATCAAAATAACTGCCGTGTGGAGCACAAACAGCAGCTGCTAGAAGGTACATGGGGAGGATCTATAGAGTGAACATGACCATCCAGGTGTTCAGGGTAGTACTTAAAAATCTTGTTCATGCTCTTTCAATCAATTTGGACTTTTTTTGCTTTTTGTGACATGTTCCCCTTTTTTCTTGTGGAAGTTGCCCTCCATTAGGGAAGACAATTAGCATGTATGGGTGTATGTGATCTGCAAGGATGGATTCATTCTTAAATCAGTAGAGCGTGCCTTCCACATAGATAAGTGAGCCCATGAAAATATTCCTCAGACCATAAGGCAATGTTCACACGGCTATGAATGGGACGTATCTCGCTCCGTATTTTGCACCGTATGGCCCAAATACAGGGGGGGAGATAGTCCAAGTCATTACGCTATCCAAGTTCTCAAGAGAAAAATTTGGGTAACGTTCCTTCCCTGCCGCACAATTCGGCGAGTGGGGGAGAAGTGAAAAATGTCAATTATTAAGGGTATACGCCCGTGAAAAATTTAATATTAAGGGGCCGGCGGGTGCCGGCCCTCCCCCCCCCGCTCCGAGCTCTCGGCGTAATTGCGGGGAAAAAACGTCCCGCAATTATTGCCGTGTGAACCTAGCCTAACACTGCCACCACCAGCTTGTATTCTTCCAGCAATGATTGCAAGGTGCTTGCGCTCTGATATTTCCAGCCTAGCATGCCAACATCCTTCTATTTAATGAGGAAGAAAATGTGACTCATCATAGAAGGCAACTCTTTGCCTATCAGCAGAGTTCCAATTATATTATTGTAAAAAGTGAAAATATAAGAGATGCAGTGACCATCCATCTACTTCAGAGCATCATATGCAGTAGGGTTTCCTGAACTATTGTTTTAGCCATCTAGTTTGTTTTTTTTTTGGGTTTGTTTTTTTGGTGGTGACCTGCTTCACTGTAGTGTGTTTGTTTGCCCTCGCACACCTCCATAGATGATGTTCACCTCTCACATCAATGGTACCATTTGTCAACTTACAATCATTTCATAAGCAGCCAAAACAGTTTTCAAAAGGCAAGTTTCTAAATACAGCCACCCTTTTTCCCCAAAAACTCCCTTTCTGCAACTCTGATATATCTCCCCTTTGATTTAAAGGAGTTGTCTCCCTACAGGGTTTCAAAGGATGCATGAATGAAATACTCTGTCACTTCCTGGTTCAGACTGACTAATTTGCATAAGCTCCATGCTTGTACAGCTCCTTGCCTGTTCAGTTGCTAATTAGATCAGATTAGCTTCTCAAACTGCTCACAGGACATCTTATCTGATCCCTCTAACAAAAGTCCTAATTACAGTTCTGTTTACTTGAGATATATCAAGCTTTTTACTGCCTGGCAGCATGGACACTGTGGACACTGCCTGACCTGTGTGATGACTCACTCACTGTTATCTCATTGAACAAACAGCAGGGGGAGATTTGTTTACAGGTCAGTTACTGAGGGAACTGAAATAGCCAGGGAGGTCATAAATTCACTTGTATCTCCTTAGTGAAAACAGAGGAACAAAGCAATATATTTAGAAAATGTCTTTATTTTGTGTTCCCTACAATTTGAAAGCTATTCTTTGTAGCGAGACAACCCCTTTAAGACAGCAACAAGGTATATGCATTTTAGCAAATGGTGGTCACAAAAGCATATCTCCACCTGGGATTATGTGCCTGCAGGTTACCCCACACAGACTACTTAAAGGGGTATTCCCATATCATTGATTAGCTTTCAGCACAGGAGCTTGTTTATGTTCCTTACTGACAAACTTTAACACTTTAGAGGTCTGTAGCCTTCTTCCCTGCTGTTTAGAAACCTCTACACCATCAATGTCCCTCTAACAGACTCAGCTAGGAATAGCTGGGCTGATTTGCCAATCACTGCTGTAGAACCACCCACAGGCTGAACAGCAAGTGTGAGCCTGAAGGTGCCTTTGTAGAGCAGGCTCTGTCAAACAGCAAGATAAGAACACCCCTTTAAAGGATTGCACAATTAGTTGCCCTTTATAACTTCATAAGGAGTCAGGATCCTTTTATTAAATGGATTCCTTTCCATAATAATATACATATATTGACGACCCCTAAAAGAAGCACCGTGGATAAGAACTACATATATAAATAGTTATAGTTTATAAACAGTATGGAGAAAACCCATAAGCTTTATCTATTGCTGGCTGAAGAAAACCAGGTTTGTATCATTTAACCCTTTACCGACATTGGACGTATGAATATGTCCTAATGCTGGTAAGGGGTTTTATAGCGGGATAGCAGAACGATCCAGCTACATAGCCGCTGGGTGTTAGCCGCTAATTGCTAAATTGTTTAATCCCTTAGATGTCGCGGCAAAGATGGCAGCAGTGTCTAAAGAACACCATTTCTCACTTTGATAGGGGCGCTCGAGGTGAAATCATGGGGTCCTGATCACTTAACATGGCAGCTGGAAGTCTTGTGAAGGCTTCCATTGCACCTGTTTCTGATTTCGCTACTTCCAGCCCCAGGCATTAGGCTGTAAAATGATTGCACCCCCTAGTGGTGTAATATCTTGCACTGCATCCCAAAAAGTCCAATCTATTAAAATATAACGTCATTTATCCCGTATGCTGAACACCGTAGAAGAAAAATGTTCAGAATGCCAAAATTGTGTTTTTATGGTCATTTTATCAAAAAAGTCGCATGTATTCCAAACTGGTAGCAATAAAAAGTACACTTCAGCTCACAAAAAATGCACCTTCATTTAAGTCCGTAGGTGTTAGTACAAAAAATATCAGAAAATTTTTGGAATTTTTTTACAGTACCAAAACATAACGGAAACCATACGTTTAGTATTGCCGGATTCGTATCAACCTGTAGAATGCAGATAATACATCATTTTTACCAAAGATTGAACACCGTAAAAACAAAACTCCTGCAGACATGGCAAAAGTATGTTTTTTTCACATTTTGCCCTACTTAGAAATTTTTTGCGGTTTCCTAGTGTATTCTATGGTAATATGAATAACATTTTTAGAAAGTACACTGTGTCCTGCAAAATAAAAGCCCTCATATGTCTATGTAGATGAAAACATAAAAATGTTATGGTTCCGGGAAGGCGGGGAGGGAATAACAAACGCAAAAAAAAAAGGCCTTGGCATTAAGGGGTTAACATATGCAGGGGATTTGAAAAATTTTACTCTTTCCAAGATATATTAAGATATTAATTAGTTGTCATCATTTACAGGAAGTAAATATATATTTAAAAATATGATTGTATTGTTATGATTGTATTGTTATGACTGCAAGGGATGATGTAAGCCTCACAAGGGAGCGGAGTCTAAGGGGCAGAGCCCGTTGCAAAGTGGGTTGGACTTGCTGCAGTAAGCAAACTCCCACTACCCCTGGTGCGACTTGTTTGCAGTGGCAGCCGAGGTGTGGCATGGTACAGAATCGCTAGGCTGGCTCGTAATCGGGGACAGGCAGGAAGGTCAGGACTGTCAGCAAAGGTTAGTGGTTGGGAAATGTAGCAAAGGGACTGGAACATGGTAGAACAAGAATACAATCAGGAACGCTTTCTCTAAGGCTTAGAGTACTGAAGATCCGGCAAGGAAATGGGGCAGGAGCCCAGAATAAATAGGATCAGCACCCGGCAATTAGCCAATTAACGGTGCGCTGACCCTTTAATAATCAGAGGAGTGCAGATGAGCAGGAGCATGGCTAGGTGAGTACCTGTCGGCAGAACGGGCGCACCCCCCTCGGACCTCTGGCTCCCAGGACCTCTCTTCAGGCCCGAACCCTTTCCAGTCGACAAGGAAGAACCATTTTCCCCTGATGGTTTTCGTGGCCAGGATCTCCTTCCCTTCAAAGATATTAGCAGAGTCGGCTACTGGAGGAGGAGAGACATCCTCCTGGGAAAACCGGTTGAGGACCAGTGACTTGAGGAGGGAGACATGGAAGGAGTTCGGGATACGGAGAGACAGAGGCAGACAGAGCTTGTAAGCCACAAGGTTAATTCATCGAAGGATCTTGAAAGGACCCAGGAACCGGGGACCCAACTTGTAGCTACGGATCTTTAAGCGCTCATACTTGGCGGTCCATGGATATGTGTGTCCATGGGTATTCTGGAAAGGGCAAAGTCTGCAAGAGGTCTGCAGGTTTGAGGTGCGGAGTCTTGTCACGGGCACACGTGGTACAGAAAAGAACAAAGTTCTTGACATCACGGTCCAGGTTAGGCCACCAGTAGTGCCGAGAGATAAGTAGACAAGATTTTCGCACTCCAGGGTGTATGGCCAATAAAGAACAATGTTCCCACTTCAAGACTTTCTTCCTGAGGCCAGGAGGCACAAACGAGATCAATGGGTGCAACCGTTATCAACCATTCGGGGGGAAGGATATGCTGTGGAGTAGAATCTAGACCAGCAACATCTAAAGGCCTGGGAGTGTTCATCGACCTTGATGTTCCTGCCATCGGTCTGGAGGTAGAGGAGATTTTTGTAGTCAGTATATATATTTACAGCGTAGCAAGCCCCCTCCAAGAGATGTCGCCAATCGTCCAAGGCCAATTTTATGGCCAGTAATTCATGATCTTCTATTGTGTAGTTCCTCTTGGCATGTGAGAACATCTTGGAGAAGAAGCTGTAGGTAATAGCTTTGCCTTTGGAGGTCTTCTAAGTGAGGACAGCACCAACATCCACAGATGAGGCATCAACTTTGAGGAAGAATGGCTTCTCTGGGTCAGGTCTAGATAGCTTAAGTGCGGAGGCAAATGCTGACTTCAAACGGGAGAATGCATCTACTGCCTCAGATGGCCAGGACTTGGGATTAACATTTTTCTTGGTAAGTGCCACACTCGGAGCCACCCCCATAGAGAAGTGCGGAATAAACTGTTGGTAATAATTGGCAAATCCTAGTAAACACTTTATGGCCCATAGGCTGACCAGTCGAGGCCATTGCAGGACAGAGGACAACTTCTCCGGGTTCATCTAAAGTCCTTTGTTGGAGACGACGTAGCTCAAGAACGGCAGACTGGACTGTTTGACGATACATTTTTCGAATTTGACGTAGAGTTGATTGCTCTATAGGCATCTCAGAACCTGGCGCTCCTGGGTACAATGAGTCTCCAGACTAGGTGAGAGAATGAGAATGTCATCCAGATACATGACAAAACACAAAAGGTCTCTGATGACAAATTCCTGAAAGACATCTGGAGCATTACAGAGACCAAACGGCATCACCAAGTATTCAAAATGCCTGTCACGGGTATCGAAGGCGGTCTTCCATTCATCACCTTCACGAATTTGGATCAAATTGTAGGCCCCTCACAGATCGAGTTTAGTGAAGGTCCTGGCTCCACACAGGCGGTCAAATAGTTTGGATATCGGGGCAAAGGATACTAATTCTTCACCGTGATTTTATTGAGACCCCGACAGTTGATACAGCGGCAAAAGGAGCCATCCTTTTTCTCCACAAAAAAGAACCTGACACCAACTGGCAAAGAGGATTTGTTGATGAATCCTTTCTGAAGATTCTCCTTTACATAGGCTGCCTTGGCCTGAATCTCGGGCACAGACAACGGGTAGATTCTGCCTCAAAAAGGAGTAATCCCAGGTAGCAAGTCAATGGGACAATCATAGGCATGGTGAAGCGGAAGGGTCTTGGCCTGTTTCTCGCAAAAGATGTCTGTATACTTCTGATACAAGGAGGATACAAGGAAGGCAGCCCTGGTATAGGGATGTATGACGTCCATGGAGAAGTGGAGCGCACAGGATGCAGCACCACAAGACACCAGGTATGACAGACTTGTCCCCAATGTGTGACTTCACCTGTTTGCCAGTTGAGCACTGGAGCGTGATGTTGTAGCCAAGGAAGTCTGAGAAGGATAGTGGAGGAGCAGCAGGGAAGCACATAAAACTTGATTTTCTCTTTGTGCAACACCCCTACTTGAAGACTTAGGTGTTCAGTGTGGAACTGTATAGAGTCATTCAAGTATTCTGAGTTGCTAGAAGAGATAATTAGAGGCTTGACAAGTCGGACCACCATGAGACTATACCTATGGACCAACGAGGCATTAATGAAGTTCCTGGTGCATCCAGAACCCACGAAGAGGCTTGGAACATGACACCAGCAAGGGAGCAGAGCTGGTCCAATATGGAAAGACATGGAGAGGAAGTATTCACACCTTGGGATGCCTCTCCCATGTAGTCTAGGTGCGTGTATTCCCCGGATGCAGAGGAAATTGAAGGCAACTCCTGCAGAAATGCTTAGGACTGGCACAAGAGGCACAAAGTTCCCGCATGTCGACGGGAACATTCTTGCTGAGTCAGGTGTCCTCTGTCCACTTTCATTAGCTCTTCGGCAGGAGGCAACGAAGGAGACAGTGGAGGCCTTTGAAACACCGGGGCCAGGTAGGGTAGACAGCGCGACTGGACCGGTTCGTATTCTTGATGACGTTCTTCCCATCTCTCGGCAAAGTGTACGTCTATATGGGTGGCCAAGGGAATAAGATCACTCAAGGAAAATTTAAGATCCCGTGCAGCCAGCATGTCCTTTGTCCTGCTGGAGAGGCCCTTTTTGAACGTGGAACATAGGACTGCGTCATTCCAGGACAATTCCGAGGGCAGAGTGCGGAACTGGACAGTGTGGTCTCTGACATAGAAGTCCCCTTGGCGTAGGTTCAGGAGTGCTTTTTCGGCCGAGGACACATGGGCCAGTTCCTCGAAAATGACACGGAATTCCACTAGGAAGGCCTGAAGACTGGCAGTCACTGGATCGTCCCTGTTCCAGAGGGGAGTGGCCCAGGCTTGGGCTTTCCCAGAGAGAAGGCTGACTACAAACGCCACCTTGGGTCGTTTGGTTGGGAACTGGTTGTCCATCAGCAATTCCACGTGCATGGAAAAGACTGCGACTGTTGCTGGGTGGAGAGGAGGTGCTGCATCATGATGGACAGTTGGTTTTACTGCTGTGCCTGTTGTCCAATCTGCTGCAACTGTTGGGCCACAATAGTGGTGAGGTCTGCGACACTTGGCAGAGGCACCTTGGTGGGATGCATGGCCGGATCTAACTGTAACGGCTGGAGTAGTGGATCCACTGTACCACTGTAGGCGATGGGATAAGCCGCACCAGTGAGGGGAGTCTATGTGGCCGCTTACTTTCACCAGAGCCCGCCACAAAGCGGGTTGGACTTGCTTCGGCAAGCGAACCACTAGGTCGTTACTCCTGGTGCGACTTGCCTGCAGTGGCAGCTAAGTTGTAGCGTGGTACAGAATCCCTAGGCTGGCTTGTAGTTGAGGACAGGAAGGAAGGTCAGGACAGGCGGCAAAGGTTCATGGTAAGGGAAATGGGTCTGGAACACAGTTGAACAAGAATACAGTAAGGAACACTTGCTCTAAGCCTTAGAGCACTGTAGATCCGACAGGGAAGTGGGGGAGGAGTCCAGAATATATAGGGTCAGCACCCAGCTCATGCAGGAGCGCTAATAGGTGAGTACCTGCCGGACGAATGAGCGTGCCCGCAGCCTGACATACAGACTGCAGCGCCACCCGTCCCCGGTAGGTCGCAGGACTAAGGGACACCGGTACGCCTGCGACCTGACATGGGGGCTGCTGTTAGTTTAGTGGTTTCCAATCTTCTAAAATGTACAATCCATAAAATAATATAGTTTTTGAGAATTTGTGGCATAAATAAAGCTCTAACTGCCCTATATACCTAAAGCCTTAATTCCATAATTATTACAGATCACCTCCACAGAAAAATGTTTTCTCTTAACTAGATTTGAAATGTTATTATTATATATCATTAGATTTTATGTAGATTTAAATTGGCAATTAGGAAGAAATGTTCTATAATAACTTCTTTTTGCATAAATAAGATAATTATATTGGTCATTTATGATACATTTCACAACTTAGAGCACTGAACAAGGTACAGGAGACGATTTGACTAATATAATTAGCATTTGAATAATCAGTAAGAACCTTTAACATCGTCTTTTAAGTTGTTTTTAATTACATGGGGCTTCTTTTGAATTTTTAAAATGTTAAAGTGGATAATTGCTTGTTTTGTCATTACTATTATATCATTATGTCAAGGTCAAACCAACCTTTTATTAATACATAGAGCTGGGAATATCAACAGTATGCATTGTCTAGACCTGGCCAAATTCAATGTGGCATTATCAAGGAAAATAAAGCAAAGTACGTGTTCCCAAGAAGGAAAAATCCTATTTGTTGTGTTTCTAGTGTAGATTAGAAAATGTCTGCATAACAGCGTTTATTCTTGTTCCACTAAAATCTGTTTGGGATCTCAATGACAATTGTAACTGTAAGTCTATTGATTAACACTGATATAAAGCTGTTAACTAAGATACTGGCTGTGGTGGTCAATTCCTTGCTGGAGACCCAAAAGGAGTAGACAACCCCTTCCAGATTACCTATTGAATTATATAGGTATCATAAGAGGGAGGCTGGTAACCCACTCATGACCAGTTTCTTTGAGTCGGAGCAGAGAGCTGCTAAGTGGAATAGCTCCCTCTATGGAACCATTTTGCCCCCATGTTACATGGTTAACTATTCATTTGATTAGCTTGAAATACTAGCATGAAATACCACAGTTCCCCAAAAAAGTAAGTGATTCCTTTAGAATTACCCGAATTTCTGTATAGATTACTCATAAAAAAGTGGTGTGTTTGTTATCTAAGCCACAATTATACACTGTAAGAAGGAAGGAGGAAAAGTGCTTGACAATATGTATGTTTCAGTGAGGTGGCTGACCTCGATGATGTAGATCCTGGGGAGTAGCATACCAGTAACACTAGATTACTGAGTGGTATTATGTCGTACTGTATTCTGGGTCTGGGATTTAGGAGTGGCCAGAAAACCTGGGCAGGAAAGGAAACTTCCATACTCCAACCCAGCCATTACAGGCCCAGTGAAAGGCAGCTGAGGCAGTTCCGAAAGGTGAGCTGTATTAGAGCTGAAGGACTGGGCTTTTGGTGTTCACAGGGTTAAAACAAAGCTGCTTAAGCTCCTGCAGAACTGTACACCGAGATTTGGTAAGGTTGTTTCCAATTATTTGACATACCTGAATGAAGGACTGTTTTTGTTTACATATGATGAACATTTCTTTATTTTATACACCAATACCTGTTACTGTGCTAAAAAATACTCCCTCTGGGCTTAAACCACACAATTGGTGGAGGATGCAGGTATAGAGACCTAAAGAGGATAGGTGGTTAAAATTGGAGCAAAGACTATATGCCCTGGATAAAAGCAGGGGGACCTTGCAGGCACTGCAGGATTTTAAACCATTACGGCGTAATGTGTTACCAATGATTTTCTTGGTGACTGTGGCCCTAGCTGCTTTGAGATCATTAACAAGTTCTCCCCGTGTAGTTTTAGGCAGACCTCTCACCTTCCTCATGATCAAGGATACCCCACAAGGTGAGATTTTGCATGGTACCCCAGATCGATGTTGATTGACAGTCATTTTATATTCTTCCATTTTCTTACTATTGCACCAACAGTTGTCTCCTTCTCACCCAGCGTCTTACTTATGGTTTTGTAGCCCATTAAAGCTTTGTGCATGTCTATGATCTTGTCCCTGACATTCTTAGAAAGATCTTTGGTCTAGTCCATGTAGAGGTTAGAATCTGACTGATTAATTGAGTCTGTGGACAGGAGTTTTTTTTTTTTATAAAAGTTAATATTTAATATAGCTGTATTTAATGCAGGTAGCCCATTAATTAGGAGCGTATACCTGGTCTGTAGGAGCCAGAACTCTTAATAGTTGGCAGGGGATAAAATACTTATTACTCTCAGCAAAATGCAAATAAATTTATATCATTTATACAATGTGATTTTCTGGATTTTATTTTTGGATATTCTATCTCTCAATGTTAAAATTAACCTACTCTTAAAATTATAGACTGTTCATGTCTTTTAATGTTCAGTGAGCAAACTTACACATCAAGCAATTGATCAAATAATTACTTCCTTCACTGTATGTGTTCCTTTTGCAACTGCAGAAAGCCAGTTTGAAGAACTTCTTCACCTCTTTCTTAAATCCACCAATTTCAATATAGCAGACTTAAAGCAATTCATCAATTTCATATTTTTATTTCTTAATCCAAAATACATGGATACATATATTAAAATACATTCTATTAGTAGTGTATCTTCAGTTGCTTAGGAGCTTTTATTAAACCAGTCCTTAATGATTAAATTCACATTCATTGGGAGGAGAAGCAGTCCAATCGATCACCGTTCACACACCTGTGCGACGTTTCGAGGGCGTGTACCACCCTCTTTCTCAAGCATGCACACACCAATTATCCATGTTCTTATAAAGGACAGGCTAATCATTTATGCAGATACAATTTGGTAGACTAATACAAAAAGTCTTTAAAATAACCATCAAAATACACCAAAATGAACTACTAATCGCAAGTATTTTAAATTACTGTACCACCTAGTTCCATCTCTGGGACTCACACTTATCTCCAGAACGGGTCGTCAAAGGTTTTTTTATTTGCACAGAGAGGTGGTTGGAACTCTTCCAGTAATTTAAATGGAAATTCTGAGTTCAATGTATGGATATGCCATCAATGTGTGAGATAGGACAACCGCTTGTAGAACATGAAGATGAAGCTCTATGAGTGAAGTTACTGTAAGGAATCCCAGAAATGGTCAAAGTCCTATGATTGCAGTTGTCCCCGTTAGTCCTATTTATATGTACCATTATCTATGATTAATTCTACATTTATGATCAATTATATGATAATAGTTTAGTAAACTTACATATAGTAGTCAACCATAAAGGGTAAAAGGGTAAAACAATTTTAAAACAAAAGGGTAAAACAATTTTATTATTGTTTGTTTGATTGAATGGTTGAAACCAGAAGTTTACATACATTTAATTAGTATTTGGTAGCATTGCCCTTAAACTGTATGACTTGGGTCAAATGTTTTGGATATCATTCCACAAGCTTCTCACAATAGTTGGTGGAAATTTTGGCCCAATTCATCTGACAGGAACTGGTGTAACTGAGCAGGGTTTGTAGGTCGCCTTGCTCGCACCTGCCTTTTCAGCTTTGCCCATACATTTTAAATTTGGATTGAGACCAGGGCTTTGTGATGGCCACTCCAAAACATTGACTTGGTTTGCCTTAGGCCACTTTGTAACCAGTTTGGCAGTATGCTTCAGGTCATTGTCCATTTGGGAGACCCATTTCCACATGAGTTTTAACTTCCTGGTTGATGTCTTGAGATGTTGCTTCAGTATTGCCACATAATCTTCTTCTCTCATCTTGCCATCTATTTTGTGAAGTACACCAGTCTTTCCTGCAGCAACACAACCCCACAACATGATGCTACCATCAGTGTGTTTCACAGTTGGATTAGTGTTCTTAGACTTCCAAGCTTCCCCCTTTTTCCTCCAGCTGTAACGATGGTCATTATGGCCAAACAGTTTCATCAGGACACAGGATATGTCATCAAAAATGTAGGTCTTTTTTCCTGTGTGCATTTGCAAACATCAATATGTCTTTTATATGTTTCTTTTGGAGTAATGGCTTCTTCCTGGCAGAGTGGCCTTAAAGCCCATGTTGATACAGTACTCGTTTCACTGTGGATAATGACACAATCTTACCAGCTTCCGTCAGCATCTTCACAAGGCCTTTCGCTTTTGTTCTTGGGTTGATATGAACATGTCGGACCAAAGTATGTTCATCTCTGAAACACAGAACCCGTCTCTTTCCTGAGTGGTATGATGGCTGGACATTCCCATCTTGTTTGTACTTGCATATAATTGTTTGTTCAGATGGACTAGGCACCTTTAGGTATCTGGAAATTGCACACAAGGATGAACCAGACTTGTGGAAGTCCACAATACTCTTCCTGATATCTTGGCTGATTTTTTTAGACTCTGCCATAATGTTACACACAGAAGCAGTGTGTTTCTGGTTTGCAGTAAAAAAACATCCACAGCTGTGTGTGTATGATTAACTCAGATGTTTCCAATAATCTTATCAGAAGCTTCCAAAGACATGACATCATCATATGGGCTGTCCCAAATTGTTTAAAGGCATATTAATCCTAGAGTATGTAGTTTCATAGTTTGTAATGCCTAAAAAAGACAAGACGCCCATCCAGGTCCAGGTAGAAGCCAATTGTCCTCATTTTAGAGAAAAATTCCTTCCGACTCCAATCTGGCAAATCAGGACAAATCCCTGGGTCAATGACCCCTCTCCTGAATCCTAGACACTATAACTTGTTATATTATTATGCTTCAGAAATGCATCCAAACTCTTTTTGAACTCCGTTATTGACTTCACCATGACCATTTCCTCTGGCAGAGAATTCCACAGTCTCGCTGCACTTACAGTAAAGAATCCCTTTCTATGTTTATGTAGAAACTTTCGTTCCTCAAGACATAGAGAATGCCCCCTTGTTCTAGATACAGCCCTGAGTATAAATAAATCTTGGGAGAGATCTCTATATTGACCTTTGATGTATTTAAACATATTTTTTATGTCCCCTGAAGCCGTCTTTTCTCTAAACTAAATAACCCTAATCTTACTAATCTTTCTGGGTATTGTAGTCCACCCAGTCCTTTTATTATTTTTGTTGCCCGCCTTTGTACCTGTTCAAGCTCTACAATGTCTTTCCTGTGCACTGGTGCCCAAAACTGTAAACAATATTCCATGTGTGGTCTAACCAATGACTTGTATAATGGGAGAGTAATGCTCTCATCATGTGCCTCTATGCCCCTTTTAATGCACCCCATGATCCTATTTGCTTGGCAGCTGCTGTCTGACACTGTCTGCTACAATTAAGTTTACTGTCCACCAGGATTCCCAAGTCCTTTTCCATGTCACTTTTACCCACCCTTTTCCCATTTAACATGTAGTCATGTAATGGATTTTTCTTCCCCATGTGCATAACCTTGCATTTATCTTTATTAAACCTCATCTGCGATTTCTCTGCCCAGGCCTCCAACTTATCCGGATCCCTTTGTAATAACACATTATCCTCTATTGAATAGTAATTGACTGCACACAAAGATTTTCAAATGATGCAAAAAGATTCATTTATTCATAAATCCTTTAGGATGTGAAATATAGAGACTCCAGTAATTCAAGACAGAAAATAGGTGACTTGACTTAGTCGACGTTTCGGTCTGCAAAGACCTTTATCAAGCAGTCACTATGGATGAAGCATATAGAAATGCATAAATAAATACCTATCACTTAACAATACAGAGTACAAAATCCACATAACAAAGAAACCTAATCATAACTAACATATCTTTCTCTTTCTATTTTTCCACAGCAACAATAATACAGCCATAAAGTCAGGGTGAGACGACTTGGACCCTTATTTCCCCTTTTCTTCCCCATTCCCTTCTTTCCCTCCCTCTGTTTCTTATTTTTTTCCCCTCCTTTTTTCCCCCTTTTTTTCTCCTTATTCTCTTTTTCTTGTGGTCTCTTGTCTTTATCATCTCCTCTTTTTTGTTTCCGTCCTTTATTTACTTTTCTTCATTTCTCTTTTAGTCCATTTTGGATCTTTCTTCAGTTTTTTCCTTATCTATGTTTACTCCCTTATTATTTAATATTTTTTATTTTTTATTTTTTGTTATTTTATCACATTCTCCTACTATATTGTCTGCTTCTCTCTGCTTCTGCTACCTCTGCGCTTTCTTTATCACTACAGCGCGCTAGCATCAGCGCTTTCTTCATCTCACAATGGGAGCTTTCCTTCCTTGACAGTCCACATCGTTGCGGCGCCACTGCGCATGCGCGATGCGGCCTGAAAACTACAATTCCCATCTATACCGTTCACCGGACGTGACGTCGTCATTTGACGACTTCCGGTTTTATGCCCGTCGGCGCCGGCTATTTAAACAGCGCCGTTTACAACACATCAGCTCCTGGCTCCATTGGTTCACATGGGCTACGGCCCGGTTATACCTTTCTCCATGTTCCACTAGGTAAGAACTCATTTAGGGCATAATAGGGAATGTTCATGATTATACTATTGTGGGGTTTGCGGGCTTGTATCCCCATCTCATGATGTTTACTGCAGTGAATTATGCATAACATACTTGTTATCTGTTATTTACCTGGCGGTTTGCTTTATTTTACTTTCAATTTGCTTCTGTTTTTGTTTTTTTTGTGTGGTTTTCTTCCTAGGCTATGGGACGGCATTAATTTATTTACATATCCTTGTGTACATATGTTGATAGTGTAGATCACATATATATAATTCTTTGTATATATTAGCTGTTATCTTTATTTATTTATTAGATTTAAGATAGATTCCGTATATGTTAGTTATGATTAGGTTTCTTTGTTATGTGGATTTTGTACTCTGTATTGTTAAGTGATAGGTATTTATTTATGCATTTCTATATGCTTCACCCATAGTGACTGCTTGATAAAGGTCTTTGCAGACCGAAACGTCGACTAAGTCAAGTCACCTATTTTCTGTCTTGAATTACTGGAGTCTGTATATTTCACATCCTAAAGGATTTATGAATAAATGAATCTTTTTGCATAATTTGAAAACCTCTGTGTGCAGTCAATTACTATTCTATAAATTTGGAGGACTTGTGCCTACCTTGACTTGCACCATTGACAACTATTTCGTTTGGTGTGCCTTTCCTATCTTCTTGAATACTGTTCTGTTTTGGAGATTGGCACCCACGTATATCAATGTCTGCGGACACTTTCACGTACAGTGATGAACAAGCCAGCAATATCATAGCTCGAGTAACACAATCTAATGAATTTCTTCAAGTTCCTGCAAAGGATCTTCATATCAAGGAATGGGAAAGAGTGTCCAAGCGTCTCATAGGTCATGAATTGCATCGCACGACACTAGCTGAATACTACAAAACGAACAAGATCCCGAGAGGTCTACGGTCTCATCTACAACCGACCCTGTTCCGAGACAATGAAAATTTTTGCAAAAAATTTGAAAACATTTTAAACAAATGTTCATTCGACCTGATTCTCCTCACTGTTGAATTCCTACAGGAGTCTATTGCTGAGACAGAGAAAGAAGTGCAGACTATTGAACAACAGTTAACTGCCATCCTCAACGAGTGAGAGTTTCGTCGCACCAAATCTAAGACGGACAAAATCTGGATGAACACCGTAAACTACTGGAGAATCGTAAACGACCCTAAGTTCTTTAGAGACACTGACGACTAAAATCAACAAGAGAGTCTATAAATGGCAAAGGAACAACACCTATTTGCCTAGAACCTATCGAGATTTTTCCAGCTCCGGCTCTGAGAGTGACAGAGGTTTTAATCCAGGAAGAGGTCGTTTTTTAGGAAGACCCAAGAAAACCTACCGAGGAAGAGACCTGTTCGGAGGGCTAGCAGGAAACCTCACAAACACATCACCAATGATTGTGACTCGCTCTCAGGGGAGAGGTGATGGCAAATAATGTAAACAATTTGATAATAATCATGTTTAATATCTCCCACCGGGTACTTTCTCCAATGGAACACTCCGTATTACAAAAGGGTCTATAAATTCTGTCCGACTCCCCATTTTTAGATACATTTTAGGCTTCCAACAGGAACCCCATTTATTCTATAGGTCCTTGAGGTTAAGGCACATTTTGCCGATTCCGAGAGGGATCAGAAATAAACCAACCTCAACCCTATGTCCATCAGGAACCTGGTCTTAGTGCACCAGTCAATATAGTCCCCCCAGGACCTATCATCCTGTTGAAACCATACATCAACATTGTACAGAGGGAAGTGGATCAATTTGTTAATAATACTAAAAATTGCAAGTCGTACAAGAATTTGACAGTGGAAGAGATTAGATCTATTGACATGTTGAAAAAAGATTCCCGAATAAATAATTAGGCCGGCGATAAGGGTGGCGCGGTCGGGTCAGAATACATCAGATTATCACAATGAAGTGATGAGACAACTTTCAGACACCACGACCTACGCACCCTTATCCACAGATCCGGTCTTTCAGATCAAAAATAGGATTCAGGTAGTCCTTGACCAATATCTAACTAAGGGAGTGATCGATAGGCCTAACTCACATTTTAACTTAATATCAGAACATCCTGTCACCCCTGTTTTCTACATACTCCCAAAGATTCACAAGAGTCAAGTGAAACCCCCGGGTAGATACCCAATTGGGGCCTCAACAGATTCCATTTCTCTCCGTTTATTCACAGTATCGGAAAAAATTTTGACCCCACTGACACAGGACCGAAACCCTCTTACCTCGTGACATTTGGCATTTTTACCCAAATTTTGAGTTTTTATGACAACACTCTAGGATTTTACATACTTAGTCACCTTTGAGTGTGTAATCTATATACATCCATCGAACACCAAAGGGTTTAGAGGCTGCCACCATCTTATTGGAAAAATCTGGAAAGTCATTAGACGCATTGTCTTGCTGTATTGACCTATTTAACTCTCATATTGGGGGAGAGCTATTTCCTTAATGGGGACAATTTTTACTCACAGAAGAGAGGTACCCGCCAGGGGGTTTCTAATATGGCCCCCCCCTACGCGAACTCCTATATGTCCTTACTTCGAAGATACCCAAAAATAACCAGAATGACCCTTTTCCAACAGCATGCCACACTCGGAAACGTTATATTGATGATATTTTTTGTATATGGAATGGATGAGACATCATTAAAATTTTTCACACAATGGTTGAACTCTATTGACCAGAGCTACAATTTACTATCCAATACGATACACATAAAATTGCCGTTTCTAGATGTTACTGGTAATTAAAAACTCTAACAACTTCCTCAGAAACGGATTAATACACTAAACTAAACGGATAAAAACAGTTTGCTACACTACAGCATTGCCACCCTAACCCATGTCAAAAAGGCTCAAACCCAAACTCAACTCATGGGGGAAAGGATAGTTCCTGATCCGATAAAGACAACACAGATTACAGTCCATGGAAAAAATTCCGCCAGAGGGTATCCTGAAGACACTCTGTCATACAACTCCAAGGAGACTAAGACCAAGGAAGATATCCAACCAGACTCCCCTTGTTAACACATACACCACCCCAGAAATGATAGTGTCCCACAATATCATTAGGAAACACTGGCTTATCTTACGTGATTCCTATCCCAATATTGATTCTTTCAAAAACCGGTCTCATATGCTCAAAAAACCAGAAATCCAGGGAACAAATTGTTAAGGCTGATGTAGGTACTCTTAAAAGGAGATAACTCAAACATCCTTTGCCCACAAGGCGCGCACTTTCCCAATGTTTACACGTTTGCCCATTGCTCCATGTAAATCAAGGAATTAAAGTCACACATCCAAAGCCTCGGCAAGAAATAATGATTGAGGTAATACTCACCCAAGTATACAGTTTTGTTAACTAAACCTTGAAATGCCTGTTGGGTTACTCTATATTGGGGAAACCAACCCAACGTTTGAAGGGGCAACTCTCTAACCATAAGCCCTCAAAAAGGTGCTCCCAAAACATGGCTTTCCTGAACCGTAACCATTTTGTACAGGCCGTCCACAATGTGTCACAACTTAGGTTCCAAATTTTGGAACAGGGTCAAGGAACCACGGGGGGTGGAACCATAATCCGCCTTCTTAAACAAAGAGAACATTTTTGGGTACACAGGTTGGATACACTACCAACCAAATTGGACCCCCCAAAACAGGGAGGTACTTCATTTTATGTAACACATAGTGGCTTCTTATATCTTGTTTTTAACTATTCTTTTTCTCTTTCTTTTTTCCACACAACAATAATACAGCCATAAAAGTCAGGGTGAGACGACTATTGGACCCTTATTTCCCCTTTCTCTTCCCCATTCCCCTTCTTTCCTTCCCTCTGTTTTTCTTAAATTTTTTTCCCCTCCTTTTTTTTTCCCCCTTTTTTTCTCCTTTATTCTCTTTTTTCCTTGTGGTCTCTTGGGCTTATCATCCCCCTCTTTTTTGTTTCCGTTTCCTTTATTTTACTTTTCTTCATTTCTCTTTTAGTCCATTTTGGATCTTTCCTTCAGTTTTTTTCCTTTTCTATTTTACTCCCCTTTTTATTTAATAAATTTTTTATTTTTTAATTTTTGTTATTTTATCACATTCCCCCTACTAATTTGTCTGCTTCTCCTCTGCTTCTGCTACCTCTGCGCTTTCTTTATCATACAGCGCGCTAGCATCAAACGCTTTCCCTTTATCTCACAATGGGAGCTTTCCTTCCTTGACAGTCCACAATCGTTGCGGCCCACTGCGCATCCGCGCGATGCGGCCTGAAAACTACAATTCCCATCTATAAACCCTTCACACGGACGTGACGTCGTCATTTTGACGACTTCCGTTTTTATGCCCGTCGGCGCCGGCTATTTAAACAGCGCCGTTTTCAACACACAATCGGCACCTGGCTCCATTGGTTTACATGGGCTACGGCCCCTTATACCTTTCTCCATGCTCCACTAGGTAAGAACTCATTTAGGGCATAATAGGAATGTTTTAGATTATACTATTGTGGGGTTTGCGGGCTTGTATCCCCATCTCATGAGTTTACCTGCAGTGAATTATGCATAACACACTTGTTTTCTGTTATTTACCTGGCGGGTTTTTTTTATTTTACCTTTTAATTTGCTTCTGTTTTTGTTTTTTTTGTGTGGTTTCCTTCCTAGGCTATGGGACGGGATTAATTTTTTTAAAAAACCTCGTGTACATATGTTGATAGTGTAATCACATAAAAAAATAACTTTTTTATATATTAGCTGTTATCTTTATTTATTTATTAGAAATTTTAAAATAGATTCCGTATATGTTAGTTATGATTAGGTTTCTTTGTTATGTGGATTTTGTACTCTGTATTGGGTTTAATGATAGGTATTTATTTATGCATTTCAATATGCTTTCCCCCATAAGGACGGCTTGAAAAAAGGTCTTTGCAGACCGAAAACGTCGACTAGTCAAGTCACCTATTTTCTGTCTTGAATTTACTGGAGTCTGTATATTTCACATCCTAAAGGGTTTATGAATAAATGAATCTTTTTGCATAATTTTGAAAATCTTTGTGTGCAGTCAATTTTCTATTCTAAAATTTGGGAGACTTGTTTCCACCTTGACTTGCACCATTGACAACTATTTCGTTTGGTGTGCCTTTCCTATCTTCTTGAATACATTATCCTCTATTGTGTTGATTACTTTACAAAGCTTAGTATCGTCTGCAAAGATCGATATTCTACTGTGTAATCCCTGTGCAAGATCATTAATGAAAATGTAAAAGAGGGTAAAGGGACCAAAACTGACCCTGGGTACCCCACTAGTAACAGTGATCCAGTCCGAGTAAAGTACCGTTTTAAATTTCTAACCCTTTGTTTTCTATCACGAGCCAGTTTTCTTACCCACTTGCACACATTTTCCCCCAGTCCAAGCATTCTCATTTTATTTACCAACCTTTTATGTGGCACCGTATTTAAATGCTTAGAAAAATCTAGATATAAGACATCCAGTGCCCCAACCCCGATCCAGTCTAGCACTGACTTCCTCATAGAGGCTGATAAGATTAGTCTGACAGGACCGATCCTTCATAAACCCATGCTGAACGGCGTTATACATTTTTTCAGTAAAATACTCCAGGATAAACATCTCTGAGAAAACCTTCAAACATTTTACCCACAACAGAGGTTAAGCTTAACGGCTTATAGTTTCCAGGATCCCTTTTTGACCCCTTTTTGAATATTGGCACCACATTTGCTATGCGCCAATCCTTTGGGACATACCCCGTTCTTAGACAGTCCATAAATATTAAGAATAGGGGGCCCATCAAAGACATCACTTAACCTTTCCCCTTTGGACATGTGGTGTATGCCATCTGGACCCGGGGATTTGTCTATTTTTAAACTTCCTGAGACGGAACTGCAACTCTTCCTGGGTTAGACAAAAACTTTAAGTTGGAGTTTACCTCATCCCTCTGTTCAACTGTTCAATGAAGCTCATCCTCCTCGGTAAATACAGTTTAGAAAAAAGTGTTTAATAGGTTTGCTTTTTTCTCATAGCCCTCTACTGGCTCTCCCTCAGGGCCAACATTTTCTGTTTTAATCTTTTTACTATTTATATAGTTAAAAAATATTTTGGGGTTAGTTTGACTTTCTATAGCAATATGTCTTTCCGTCTCCAGCTTTGCTTCCTTTATCTTTATTTTACACACTTTATTTTTTTGTAAACTTTTGACTTTGCAGAAAGTAATAAAAATGACTTAAAAATTCTCTTTCATTATTCTGGCATTTGGCAAATATAAATAATTTTGGTAATCCTAATTGACCTAAAATGGTTAACGTTTATTCTGATTTCATATCAGATAGGGATAAAACATGCATATGTGTCTTTTTATATATTGTCGGTAAACTTCTGGTTTCAACTACTGTATACATATGACACTGATACATATAAAAATATACAAAAAGAAACTGTACGACAGTTAAATTATAATGGTTACACTGAAGAAATAATACAATTTGATGTATTAAATATACAAGTCACAGAGTAAATTAGGAAGTTAATTAAGAAAGAAACATACCATAAAAACTAACCGAAACCATGTTGTGGATAATTACCTATAAGAAAAGAGCTGAAGTTAATTATTCTGAACATTATAAGCCATTAGGCGTGCAATATTTGGAGGTAATCCAGGTGTCCCAAAAGGAGCAATTTTTGTGTGACAATAAAGGGGGATGAATCAATCTCAGTTCACATGCACAACTGAAATTAATGCGCCTAATGGCTTCTGAAACAGAAGGGGCCTTAGGATCATTCCAGTAATGGCCAATTGCCATCCTGGTGGCTATCAAAGTGTGGGAGAATACAGTCCTATAAGGAGAAGAAATGTTTGAAAAACTTATATCTAAAACTGCAAGTTAAGGAGAGAGAGTAAAAGTGAAGTCAGGCACTTCCTGAAGTAAGTGCGCTATAGCATCCAAACATTTTTTGATAATCTGGCAACAAACCAGATGTTCAGCATTGTGCCCTGTTGCCCACATTGTTTCCAGCACAATTTGGAAGAACCGAGATACATATGGTTTGTGATAATCTAATAGGTGGCAAATACCGCCTAAATTGGATCTTGTGCATAGGTTCCCTGTGGCTAGCATATTAAGAGAACTTAGATAAAATGACGTGTTTAAAAGAAAAGTGTCAGTTTAGCTCTTTTCCCCATTTGATCACAGCAGGAAATTTCTCTAATTTATTTCCCACAATAATCATGTTAAAGATTTAGGAAAGACCTTTCTCGTATCCCTTTTCTTAAAAATAAAGTTATTAAAGTCTGATAATGTGCTAATTGGTTGAGGTAAAATAGTGTATTGTAATAAATGCCTGAGTTTCAAAAATTGGAAAAACATTGGAGGTCACAAATTTTAACTAGTTCAGAAAAAGGATTTTGACCCTTGGTGATCAAATAGTTGCCTAATTGAAGTTATATTATCATCTTCCCATAATTGGAACATACGATAAGGATTCCAACAACTGAGAGAGGAAGGCGAAAAAATATTTTCTTTGGATATGTAGCCAACCATTCGGAATTACGTAGGCAGACCAATACGCTCAAGTCTTACCTTGAAAGGAGAATGATTCCACGAGGCTTGGGAATAAAGAAATTTCTAACTACCGTGTTTTCCACAGACTTTACCACAGAATGGAATTACATTTTGAGTAGTTTCTCTCTTGAACTCATGTATCTTATTATTAGGAATGAGGAGTTAAAATTAAAACAACTTGCCTCTGAAATCAAGAAGCTCAAAACCATCAAACTCCATTGTTGAAAAAATCAGAGCAACTGTATCAAAATTGGAAGAATCTGTTGTACAGATCAAGAAAACTAAATATCAACTTGACACAGGGCAAGTGTCTCTCTGGGGGCCCCATGAACACAGGGGGCTGCTCGGGCAGCTGCCTACCCTGCCCAGTGAATACAGGAGAAAGGCCGTTTCTTGGGCTGAGTAAGCTGGTAACGACTGGAAGAAAGTAACAGGCACCAAGAGTGAGAAAAAGTGATGCAGGGGGAAGTGAGCATTTATTGTAACCGCAGGACTTGGGTCTGCTGTTCCACTCGTCATGACAGCACATTGCTCACCTCTTCCCTGCAGCAGAGAGGAAGCACCTTCTCAGTTGTCCAATCATCACAGGTCATCACAGTACTTACACAGTGTGTAAGTACTTTGCACACTCTTAAAAAGTTTGCACACATCACAGGTTCTGTGGAGGGGGTGATGGGATTTGCACAGTGCATACCAGGCACACAGAGAGAGGGAGATGATGAAAGTCTCCTCCCTCTCCTACTGGCAGGACCATGTGAGAGCCTGGTATCTGCTGCACCACTGCTAATTACCCGAGGAAGGGCTAGTTTATATGTCAGATCCTCAGTAATCAGGCTATTTGTGAAATAGTGTGTGTTTTACAGACTTTAGGCTAGGTTCACACGGCTTAATTGCGGGACGTAATTACGCCCCGCAATTACACCGTGTGGCCGGGGGCGGGGGGCCTGCACCTTGCGGGCCCATATACATTCATTACCAGTGGCGCGTATTCGCCGCTGGTAATTCACATATCAATTATCTCCCCCCTCGGCGTATTCGCCGAGCAGGGAGAGGAGACGTAATCCATAGTTCTCTATGAGAACTGTGGATTACCGTAGTTACTAGGACGTATTCAGCCCGTAATTTGCGCACTCCGGCACGTAATTACGGACTGAAATACGTCCAGGTTTAAGCCGTGTGAACATGGCCTTATAGTACTTTACATGGGCTATCAGAGGAGGAGGTGGAGGGACAGCCAAGCAGCACACTGCTTCATGTAACTACCTGTTCGACTTAGGGTATGTCCACACGGTGGGCTGTATTTTGGGGGTGAAATTGTGCTGCAATGCACCTAAAGTATGGCCCACAACCACGGTAATTCATAGCTCTCATTGACAGCTATAATTACCTGCTTAAGCACCAGGGAAAGTGGAAATAAATGTGGACCGGCACAGAGTGCTTTAGAAGTAGGCACTGGGCATTTTTTGCGGGCTGAAGTGTTTTTCACCATTTTGGGATACATGCAACTTTTTGATAACTTTTTATTTCAATTTTTAGGGACAGGAAATGACAATTTTTGCCGCTTAGAATTTCTTTTCTTTTACAGTTGTAACGGTCTGGAGGTGGATCCTGTGGACCACCGCAGGCGATGGCGTAAGCCCACACCAGGGAGTGGAATCTAAGTGGGTCCCGGTATTCACCAGAGCCCGCCGCAAAGCGGGATGAACTTGCTGCGGCGGGAGTCCACCAGGTCACTACCACTGGCGGGGCTTGCCTGCGGTGGCGGCCAAGGGAAGGCGAGGTACAGAATCGGCAGTCAGGCTCGTAGTCGGGGACAGGCAAGAAGGTCAGGACAGGCGGCTGACGTTCGTGAACGTAGACAGGCAGAGGGTCAGGGCAGGCGGCAAGGATCGTGGTCGGTAAACGTAAGCAAAAGGGTTCGGGACACGGTAGGCAAGACAAGGCTTTCTGGAACGCTTTCCCAATAGGTATGTGCACTAAAGATCCGGCAAAGGCCACTGGGAAGAGGCTGGGCTAAAATAGGAGCAGTGCCCGGTAATGGCCAATTACCGGCGCACTGTCCCTTTAAACCTCAGACTGCCGGCGCGCGCGCTCCCTAAGGGGCTGCGCCGCGCACGCCGGGGGACCGAGACGGACGGGGCAGGAGCGAGGTCGGGTAAGTCACTGGGGACCCGGGCAGCGGGATGAGCGGACCCCGGACCCGAGGTGCGGGACGGGGCGCCGCTCAGAGTCGGGGCACGGATGCGCCTGCGACCCGGGACGAGGGTCGCAGGGGCATCCGTAACAACAGTATTCAGTGTACGGGATAAATGGTGTTATATTTTTATAGATCAGACTTTTACGGACACGGACAGTTATGTGTTACTTTTTATTTATTTTTTTTTTTTTTTTATATTTTGAACTTTTAAATATTTTTTATTTTTTTATATACTTTTTAATGTAATGTTTAGTTTCCCTAAGGGAACTTGATCCATAGGAAGCACAATCATTAGTACACCCCTCTGCATTGTATAAACAATGCAGAAGAGTGTTCAAAGATGGCAGTTTTATCACTTACCACCACAGCGTCTGAAGGGTTAAACAGCAGGGAATCAAGCTGACCCCATTCTCTGCTGTTATTGACCAATATCAGATGCAATTAGCAGCTGGCACCAGCCTTATATGTAGCGGGATTGCTGAGTAATTCCACTACATAGAACATTACTGGCACCAGGATGTATGGGTACATCCTGTGTCGGTAAGGGGTTAAATTATGTTTAAAAGCACAAATTTTGTTGAAAGAAACAATAAATCTAAGTTTATGTAATATAAATATTTATTCTCGTGAGTGGTTGTGTTTTGTAGGGGCCCAGTGCACAGCTCTGCCCAGGGGCCCATAATGCGGTTAAGACAGCCCTGACTTGACATGCAGGATTATGCCGACAATCTGGTATACAATTGAAGACAAAGTGCTTGGACTGTCCAGAGAAGACAGAGAAGGGAGCAAGATGTTTTAGACACTGCCTTATGGGATATGCAATAAGATGGACATATCTGAACTGGAGAAGAAAATAACCCCCCTGGTTGACCAGATCAAGGATAACGTACTTATTTTGTCACCCACCAGGGGTGTTGCTAGGGTCCCAAAACATCCGGGGCCCGGGCCCTGTGTTAAGTTTTGCTCAGTAGGGCGGGGTTCATATGGCATTTTTCACACCCCATGAACTGCGGCATGTATTTTTACAGAGAAAAAACTGTGGCCAGCGCATCCCTCTGAAGCTCCCGCTAATATTTATTCTCCCCAGAACAGGTAATCGTTGCTCTCAGTGAAAGCTATGAATTACCATAATGTCGGCCCGTACGTCGGGTGTATTGAAGCACAATTAGTCGCTGAAGTACGGATCGACATTACGCTGTATGAACCTACACAGCTTATTTGTGGGGCATAACTGTGCTGTAATGCACCCAAAATACGCCCTGCAAATATGGAAACATTATAGCAGTGAGCGCTGTGATTACCTGTTGTTTTCCCTGCACCCAGAACCTGCCCGTAAAAATAAGCGACAGTTTGCTTCTTTCAGGGGGAAAGGTGAAAGTGGATGGGAGGTGGCCGGAGCGCTGCTGAAATTATACGCTGGACAGCGCATACTTCCAAACACAGAGTTGGGGGGAGGGGGTGGCGGTCCATTTACCTCCACTATCAGTGCCGCGAAGAAGTGACTTGTCACTTCTCTCCCCCGGTGTACAATATGTGCGTATTGTACGCGCAGGAGAGACGAGATGTAATTCATAGCTCTCTATGAGAGCTATGAATTACCATAATTGTGCCCGCATGTCAGATATATTGCAGCGTAAATATGCCACGAAATGCGCCCTGCGATTTATGCAGTGTGAACATAGCCTTAGACTGGCTGCAGCAGCTAAAAGCATAAGCAGCCCTGACAAATGACTGGTATAAAAAAATATATATTCAAATATAATTGATCATCAGGTTGTAGTTTACTTGTTTAAGGGTACGTTCACATGGCGTAATTACGGTAATCCATAGCTCTCATAGAGAATTATGGATTACGCGTCCTCCCCCCCTGCGTACAATACAATCATATTGTACACAAAGGGAGATAATGCATGTCTATGGGGCCAGTGGACTGCCGGCCCCCCTGTGCTCTGGGAAGACATGCTGACCAGCGTGAGCTCCTGAAGCACATGGTGTATTGTGGCGCATACTGTGCGCACCGCAATACATTGTGTGAACATAGGCTAAGGGACACACCAGGCAGGATTATGTTTTAGTGATGTGAATGGGGCAATACTGTGGATATGTAAGTATACACAAATATACAATACATATAAGCACACTTATATACAGTACATACACATTTACATACATATACACAGACATATATACAAACACATATACATACAATACATACACATTTACATACACACACATGCATACACATACATTCAGTACAGTTCAAATTCTTGAACATTATCTTGTTTCACCCGTACTTTGTACTGTTCTGCACTCCAACTGCCATGTCAATAGTAGAAACCCTGCGACTGTGTACATGGCCATGGCTGCGGTAAACCATTGCACTGGGAGCCCAACTCTACATTACAGATAGTGTGGGCAGAGTTTAGGAGCTTGCATCATTCACACACTGTAACTGATAATGCCTGAGAAGCATGTCAACTTTTCTAGGAGTCCCTGAGGGCTCCTCTTTTTCCAGGACGTTCCATGGTATTAAGGGAGAGGCTACTCACTGACTTGTGTCCTCCAGGATGTGCAGGAGATGGAGCCGGGAGCTGATATACACTCACCGGCCACTTTATTAGGTACACCATGCTAGTAACGGGTTGGACCCCCTTTTGCCTTCAGAACTGCCTCAATTCTTCGTGGCATAGATTCCACAAGGTGTTGCAACGATGCTCAATTGGTACCAAGGGGCCCAAAGAGTGCCAAGAAAATATTCCCCACACCATGACACCACCACCACCAGCCTGAACCGTTGATACAAGGCAGGATGGATCCATGCTTTCATGTTGTTGACGCCAAATTCTGACCCTACCATCCGAATGTCGCATCAGAAATCGAGACTCATCAGACCAGGCAACGTTTTTCCAATCTTCTACTGTCCAATTTCGATGAGCTTGGGCAAATTGGAGCCTCAGTTTCCTGTTCTTAGCTGAAAGGAGTGGCACCCGGTGTGGTCTTCTGCTGCTGTAGCCCATCTGCCTCAAAGTTCGCCGTACTGTGTGTTCAGAGATGCTCTTCTGCCTACCTTGGTTGTAACGGGTGGCTATTTGAGTCACTGTTGCCTTTCTATCAGCTCGAACCAGTCTGCCCATTCTCCTTTGACCTCTGGCATCAACAAGGCATTTCCGCCCACAGGACTGCCGCTCACTGGATGTTTTTTCTTTTTCGGACCATTCTCTGTAAACCCTAGAGATGGTTGTGCGTGAAAATCCCAGGAGATCAGCAGTTTCTGAAATACTCAGACCAGCCCTTCTGGCACCAACAACCATGCCACGTTCAAAGGCACTCAAATCACCTTTCTTCCCCATACTGATGCTCGGTTTGAACTGCAGTAGATTGTCTTGACCATGTCTACATGCCTAAATGCACTGAGTTGCCGCCATGTGATTGGCTGATTAGAAATTAAGTGTTAACGAGAAGTTGGACAGGTGTACCTAATAAAGTGGCCGGTGAGTGTAAGTGCACAGCAGGGGGCGGAGCCTCTCGCAGCCGGACAAACTTCCTGACTCACTTCAAATTGTGAGCCTGCGCCCCTCCTCCCTCCACTCCTCAGCTCTCGGCAGCTCCTGCAGTCGCCCTCCCCGTCCCTGCCTGCACTTAGGAGCCGCCCTGAATTGTATATGCGTCCAGAGGAACACATCGTCTGCGCTCCAGGCACAAAGCAACTGCCTGAAGCCCGACGATCTGAGGTTCGGGGCACAGGAAGTTTTTTCCGGGGCTTGTGCCCCGAACAAAACTACCTAGCGACGCCCCTGTCACCCACTATTCCTATTCTAACAGACAGGACAGGAAACATCACTATATCTAATGTGCAATTTTGTCCCTCCAATATATATTTTACCCAATCCATTCTAGTCTGTCATTATTTGATGATTTAAAGTACTTTGTTGAACATGAGCTGAAAAATTTGGCTGATGCTGTAACTTCCCCCTCTACAGTATTGTCTCTAAGCACAATTTGTCACATTCACAGAGACTAGCTTTATCGAATTTGAAACATAATAGCAACATTGTGATAAGACAGGCAGACAAGGAGGGTGAAATTGTTGTCCTTTACTCTGATTTGTATTCCAAAATGGTATTATCCATTCTGAATAGTTCTTCCCCGTTTTGCAAGTTGGACTCTGATCCAACCAATATTTTCCAAAATCTACCTAGATGCCTCTTACAAGAGGGAGTCAGTATAGGAATTATCACCCAAAAAAACTATTAATTATTTATTTGTGGAGTATCCCATAGTTCCTATCTTCGTAAGATAGGAACTATGGGATAGGAACATATTCCCTCCTACCCTTAGACCCATCATTTCTGGGATCGGTTCACTTTGTGAGCGTCTAAGTGGATGGGTTGACTCTATCCTACAACCACTTGTGCTACACTGTCCTGGATTTATCCAGGATAGTAAACAGGTCTTGAAAGCCCTATACAACTTTGAATGGAGGAATGATTATGCCTGGATGACATTGGATGGACTTTATTCTTGTATTCCACACAGTCAAGCATTGTTTCAGTTGAACAAATATTCAAATTATTCTGTAGAATGACATCATTTTATTATTTTGGCAGTGGAATTTTTGTTACTTCACAATTATTTTTCATTTGTCTTATCTGTATATAGATGTACTGTCAGGGTGGCAGGTTCATCCATTTTTCATGTAAACCACCCCCTATTTATGAAACATAGCTGGACCATTGTAAACTTGGCACTTCTCACCCTTCGTCTCACCCATACACCCTAATACATTGTAAGCTCTCACGAGTAGTGATGAGCGATTACGTTGACTATCGTCATCGGGTCAATAGTCGATATCGGCAATTATCAATAAGATATCCGATAGTCGATAATAGATTATCGCCGATGACCATTAAAGTCTATGGGAGAGGAACAACACCTTCATTCTTACACCCAAACAGGGATGGAGAAGCTGGAATTAACATCCACAACAGCAAACTGTATACGTGCTACATCTTAGGCAAGACAATTAGGTTATAAAAGCCACAGAAAAAAATCACAGACCATTCACTATCCCTGTCTTGCACCACAGCATGACCCTTAAACCTGCATGACCCACAAATTAAAAAGTGCCAGAAGGCAGTATGATTTGAACCATCATTTTACTTGAACTGGACATTGAATATCCCTGTCCTGGAACGCAGCATGAGCCCCAAACCTGCATGACCCCTAGATTTAAAAAGAGCCGGAAAAAGGAGTCTTACAACCACTATTTGAGTTTCACTGGACATTGACTATACCTGTCCTGAGCCACAGCATGAGCCCCAAACCTGCATGACCCCAGATTAAAAAGTGCCGGAAAAAGGAGTCTTTCAACCACCATTTTAGTTGAACTGGACATTAACTATAACTGTCCTGTACCGCAGTATGACCATTAAACCTGTCTGACCCACAGATTAAAAAGTACTGGGAAAAGGAGTCTTTCAACCACCATTTTAGTTGAACTGGACATTGACTATACCTGTCCTGGACCGCAGTATGACCATTAAACCTGTCTGACCCACAGATTAAAAAGTACTGGGAAAAGGAGTCTTTCAACCACCATTTTAGTTGAACTGGACATTGACTATACCTGTTCTGTACCACAGTATGACCATTAAACCTGTCTTACACACAGATTAAAAAGTGCAAGAAAAAGGAGTCTTTCTACTACCATTTTAGTTGAACTGGACATTGACTATACCGGTCCTGGACTGCAGTTTGACCATTAAACCTGTCTGACCCCTAGATTAAAAAGTGCCGGGAAAAGGAGTCTTTGAACCACCATTTTCGTTGAACTTGACATTAACTATATCTGTCCTGTACCGCAGTATGACCATTAAACCTGTCTGACCCCCAAATTAAAAAGTGCCGGGAAAAGGAGTGTTTGAACCACCATTTTAGTTGAACTGGACATTAACTATATCTGAACTGTAGCGCAGAATGACCATTAAACCTGTCTGACCCACAGATTAAAAAGTGCCGGAAAAAGGAGTCTTTGAACCACCATTTTAGTTGAACTGGACATTGACTATACCTGTCCTGGGCCACAGCATGAGCCCCAAACCTGCATGACCCCCACATTTAAAAAGTGCCGGAAAAAGGAGTCTTTCAACCACCATTTTAGTTTCATTGGACATAGACTATCCCTGTCCTGGGCCACAGCATGACCCCTAAACCTGTTTGACCCACAGATCACAAAGTGGCACTATGCTGTTTTGTACAGTGACTGTCATTTAGTATATTTTTTGGTAACTGACATTTGTTTACAGAATTTATTAAGGGACGTTTTATTTATAGTTTTACATTATTACCATTATGCTTTCTTTAAAGTGTGATACCATACAACATACACCCCTCCCTGCAGTTTTTAAAGGTATTTTTTACACGTGTAGATGTCTTAATTCGTCCGCACACCCCATAAGTAATACAAATGTCCTAATCATCCCCAAAACACTTCTTAGTTGAGAAGACATTTGCCCTCCTGGCTTCTGAGACTGATTCAGCCAATCAATTCAATGGTTTAATTTTTCCTCCAAATCCTTCTTCATTGATTAGGGACAGACTCCCCTGGAGATCAAATGATGCAACCCCATAGTGACTCCAGCCCCAGAAAATTTTAAGCCTCAAATGGTGAAATTTGTGTCCGGCCCTGGACCCCTTTTTGACACTACTTAACTTCACAGAAATCACCTTTTTCAAAATCAGATTTTTTTAGAGAAATTTGAAGCTCTCCTGCTTGCCCCTAACGGTGAGAGCCAGTGCTGCCGTCAGCCATCTGTTAACACGGAGGTCCAGCTGCCAGACCTACATTGGGTGCGGTGAGAGCCCAGGCTGGCGTCCATCATCTATTAACACGGTAAAAATGCCCTTATGACGCACCAACGAAAACAGTCGTGCTCAAGCAGAGTGCGGAAGCGGAAGTGTGAGGTAAGACCTCCAGCATTCCTCAGTACACAGTCAAGACCTGGGTAGCGCTTGCCCCTCCGTATGAGTGCGGACCAATTGAGCTTCACCTGGAAATACTGGTGGTTAACGCTCCTGTTCCACCCAGGTGCCCTTTTTCTTGCATTCTTTTCTCATTTTACTCAACGTGCTGGAGGAAATTGTCTCTGTACTTTGTTCTCTGTCCGTGCTCCATACTCCATGTCCTCTGTATAACCTACATCTGGTCAAGTTTTCCTGTACCTCCCTTGTACAATTCAGAGGAATTTTTTTACCAGCTATTTTGTACATGCAAGTTTTTTAGTAGTTTAATTCTAGAAAACACATTTTAAAAATAGGATGGAATCCCACCATGTCTTTGTTTCTCTTTTTTAATTGTATTAAATGGGTTGTCTCAATACAGGGATTGATAGCTATGTTAAAGATCTTGCAAAAACAAGTCATTTTGCAATATGTGTCCATTAACAGTGTCCTACCTATTCCTGTTTCTGACAGCACCATCACCCTTGAGCCACTCTTGACAACTGTGAAGAACAAATGTCTGTTAGAAACAACATTTTTTTTATAATAGGACCTGTAGTATAGCTGCATGTCACAGCAAAATGCCCCCAAAAATTCAAAACATGACCCATGAGCCACTTTTGACAATTGTGAAGAACAAATGTCTGTTAGAAACAAAATTTTTTTATAATAGGACCTGTAGTATAGCTGCATGTCACAGCAAAATGCCCCCAAAAATTCAAAGCATGACCCTTGAGCCACTTTGGACATTTGTGAAGAACAAATGTCTGTTAGAAACAATATTTTTTTTATAATAGGACCTGTAGTATAGCTGCATGTCACAGCAAAATGCCCCCAAAAATTCAAAACATGACCCTTGAGCCACTTTGGAACAAATGTGAAGAAAATGTCTGTTAGAAACAACATTTTTTAGAATAGGACCTGTAGTATTGCTGCATTTCAAAGCAGCATGACCCAAAAAATTATAAATATGACTTCTCAGCCACTATTAAAAATTGTGATGGAGAAATGCCACTTAGAAGCCACATTTCTGTTCCAAAGGACCATAATTATAGCTGTATCTCACAGCAACATGACCTCAAAACCATTGACAATGCGAAAATTTCTAAAGATAAAGTGAGTAAATGGAATACGGTGTTGTCATGAAACCTTGCTGTCTTTTACAGTCTCCTCACAGCAAAACCAGCAAAATTAACTGTTGGGAAAAGAGAATAAAAATTGCAGTAAGAAATGATCATTTTAAAAAAAGTTTTCAAGAGGACCATTTCTGTTTGAAGAGGAATGTGAAGTAGACCGGCAACTAATCGGTGACCTCGGCAATTGGGGCCACAACATCATCAGAGATCCATGCCTGATTCATCTTGATGAAAGTCAAACGATCCACATTATCTGTGGAAAGTCGGATGCGTTTGTCTGTAATGACTCCTCCAGCTGTGCTGAAGGTCCGCTCAGATATGACGCTGGCTGCTGGGCAGGACAACACCTCTATGGCGTGGCGAGTGATTTCGAGTCATTCGTCCATTTTGGATACCCAGAAGTCTATTGGGTCCGGAACACATCCAAAAACATCGGTGTTGAGACGCAGATAGTCATGCACCATGATCTTAAGCTGGTCTCTGTGTGTTGGATGTGTGCCCTGCATTGCATGCGTTGGTGAGGTGGTAAATAAAGATTGCCAGAGGTCACCCATTAGGCTTCTGCCACCTTGCCTGCTGCTGCTGCTGCCGCTACGGCTACTTGGCACTCTACTGCTGTCACGTCGCTGATGTTGTTCCACCGTGACATTTGAGGAACGTGAAGCAGACGCAACAGATGTCTCCAGTTGATCAATCAGCAAGGTCTCCATTTCCTGCATTTTACTCTCTATTTGGGTGGGTGGAAGGAAAGTGCTGAGTTTTGTTTTGTACCGGGGATCCAGGAGGGTGGCCACCCAGTAACTGTTGTTCATTTTGATGGCCTTAATGCGAGGATCATGTTGGAGGAAATGGAGCATCCAAGCACTCATGTGAGAGATGGAGCCTTGATTTCCCAAGCCTCTGGGTCTAGGGGCACTAGCAAACTGATCTTCCTCATCTTCCTCCTCCGCCTCAAATTCGCGCCAACCTCTTTCCAAGGCAGGGACGTCGGTAACATCGGTGTCTAGGAATACCTCCTCCTCCTCCTCCGCTTCCTCCAGCACAGCTTCAACACAGCCCTGACTTGCCTGAGATGATGCACCCTGAGAGCTGATGCGCCACCTTGCACTAGCCCTGGACCCCGAACCACTGCCTAATGAAGACCGATGAAATTGTGAAACTGTCGGGCCTTGTGGATTTGACGGAGAGAAAGGCTTCGTGTCCGCATCTGTGTCCGTCTCCTCCTCCGTCGCTGGCAGGACCTGTTGTTTCAGAGTGTCCAACGATCGTTCCAGAACTAAGATCACCACAATGCTCATGCTGACAAGGGCATTGTCCGCACTGACCATTTTGGTGGCTTCTTCAAAACTGGCAAGGATGGTGCAGAGCTCTTTCACCTGCCTCCACTCTCGGTGGCGCAACACCCCGAGGTCCGCACCGCTGCTTGTCAGGCCATGTGTCACTTCGTACTGCGTAATGGCATTGCGCTGCTGCCACAATCGCTGGAGCATGTGGAGGGTGGAATTCCAGTGTGTTGCCACGTCAACAATGAGACGGTTGACGGGGAGGCCGAGCTGACGCTGCAACGCAGCCAGGCGGGACGAAGCAGGGTGCGAATGGCGGAAGTGCGAACTTAGACTTCGAGCCTTCCTCAGCAGGCAGTCCAGATCCGGGTAGCTCTTTAGAAATTTCTGGACGACAAGGTTCATGACATGTGCCAGGCAAGGGATGTGCTCCAGCCTACTGATCTTAAGGGCGGCCAGCAGATTTCGCCCGTTATCGCACACCACCTTGCCTGGCACAAGGTTCTTGTCACCCAGCCAGCGCTCGGTCTCGTTGCGGAGAGCTGTCCACAGCTCCTGACCTGTGTGTGGACGGTCTCCAAGACAGATTAATTTCAACATGGCCTGGTTTCTCTGGGCACATGATGCCACCAGAGGACCTTGGGGGAAAGAACCCTGCACCATCCCTGCGGTTTTGAAGAGCGTGCGCCGAGCCTGAGAGCCACCGTCACCCCCAGAGACATCCACCCAGCTCACCCAGTGAGCTGTCACAGAGATATAGCGGCCTTGGCCATGCTTACTAGTCCATGTGTCGGTGGTCAGATGGACTTTTCCGGCCACAGATGCAGACAACACGCTTGAAATTTTAGATGACACGTGGCTGGCCAGGGCAGGGACGGCTTTTCTGGCAAAGAAATGCCTGCTCGGCATCTGGTATTGGGGGCAGGCAAGGGCCATGACGTGGCGGAACCCATCTGTGTCCACCAGACGGAAAGGCAACATTTCCAAGGCCAAAAGCCTGGCAATGCCGACATTCAGGCTTTTGGCTTTGGGATGGTTTGGGTTAAAGTGTTTCTTCTGCTCCCAAACCTGGAAGACAGAAGGCTGGCTGCTAGACTGGCCGCTGTACGGCGTGCAGGTCGTCAAACTGGCGGAAGGAGAAGGGGTAGGATGGGTCTCTGGTGGTGCTGGTGGTACTCGGGCGACGGTGGAGGCTGAAGCGGAGGCTGATCCCTGATCATGACTCTGAGAGACATGGGCAGCTGAGGAACGCTTGGTGGTGGCGGAGGAGGAGGAGGAGGCGGAGACAGAGGGTGTGACAGTGGTTGGAGGCCCGGCGTCGGTCTGGCCTTTTTTGGCCAAGTGTTGCCTCCATTTCAACTCATGCATTCGCTGCATGTGACTAGACATGTTGGTGGTGGTTAAACACCTAAGGTTCTTGCCTCTACTTATGCGTTTACGGCAAAAGCGGCATATGACATCGCTGGGTGAATCAGAGGCTTGCTCAAAGAAGGCCCAGGCTTGAGAGGTCCTGGACCTTTTTGACAGCGATAAGCGAGGAGCGGGGTTTCCGCTGACCGTGGCTGGCGGAATCATATCAGCGGACTTCTGCGACCGCCCTCTCCCTTTTTGAGGCGCGACCTGTACTGACACTACCCCATCGTCTTCCTCCTCGTCCAGTGATGAAGCGCTCGCAAGCAAACTCTGCTGAAAAGACCACGTTGGATCCGCAGTGTCGTCATCATCATCATCATCAACACAGGTGACTTCGTCGTCCTGATATTCTGCATCCAGGAGCTGCGGGCTACAAGTAAGAGGCCCGGGCCCTGTGTTAAGTTTTGCTCAGTAGGGCAGGGTTCACACATCATTTTTCACACTCCATGAGCTGTGGCATGGATTTTTACAGAGAAAAAACTGTGGCCAGCGCATCCCTCTGAAGCTCCCGCTAATATTTATTCTCCCCAGAACAGGTAATCGTTGCTCTCAGTGAAAGCTATGAATTACCATAATGTCGGCCCGTACGTCGGGTGTATTGAAGCACAATTAGTCGTAAGTAGGATCGACATTACGCTGTATAAAACCTCCAGTTATTTTGGGGGCATAACTGTGCTGTAAGCACCCAAAATACGCCCGCAAATATGAAAACTTTATGCAGTGGCGCTGTGATTCCCTTTTTTTTCCCCTGGCCACCAGAACCCGCCCGTAAAAAATAAGCGCAGGCGTTTTTTTGGGGGGAAAGGTGAAGGGGGATGGGGGTGGCCGGAGCGCTGCTGAAATTTACGGGACAGCGCATTCTTCCAAACACAGGTTGGGGGGGGGGGGGGGGGGGGGGCGGCCCATTCCCCTCCATATCGTGCCGCGAAAAAGTGATTGTCATTCTCCCCCCCGGGTTTGTAATATTGAAAATTTTGTACCGCAGGAAGGACGAGAGTTTTCTTTTCTGTGGATTTAGAATTCCCGTAGTTGTGGACGATTTCGGCGTATTGGCGCAAAAAACCCCACAAATGCCCCCGGACTTATGCAGGGGAAAACATACCTTAGTCGGGTGCAGCGTTAAAAGCATAAGCACCCTGACAAATGCGGTTATAAAAAAAAAAATTTCAAATATAATTGTCACGGTTGTATTTACTTTTTTTGGGGTCTTTCCCACTTGGCGTAAACGGTAACCCATACCCAAGGAATTTTTTTTACGCGTCCTCCCCCCTGCGTAAAAACAATCATTTTGTACAAAAGGGGATAATGATGTTTGGGGCCAGGGGGGCTGCGGCCCCCCTGTGCTCGGGGAAGACTGCTGACCAGGGAGCCC
Organism: Phyllomedusa bahiana; assembly: GCA_025379985.1. Lineage (NCBI taxonomy): Eukaryota > Metazoa > Chordata > Amphibia > Anura > Hylidae > Phyllomedusa > Phyllomedusa bahiana. The sequence continues at coordinate 114,295 of JAODAL010008468.1, forward strand.
TGAAGACAGGGTGTAGTGGGGCCATCGTGGCACCGCAAAGACGGGGTAAACTGGCTGGGGGACAAAAGGGGGATTATGTTTTGGTGTGAATGGGGCAAATACTGTGGATATGAAAGTATACAAAAATTATACAATACATATAAGACACTTATATGTACATACACATTTACATACATAACACGACAAATATCAAAACAAATACATACAATACATACCTTTTAAAATACAACACTTTCAAAACATACTTTCAGTACAGTTAAATTCTTGAACATTACTTGTTTCCCCCGTACTTTGACTGTTCTGCACCCCCAACTGCCATGTCTTTAGTAAAAAAAATGAAAACTGTTAAAAGGCTGGTGCGGTAAAAATTGCACTGGGACCCCAAACTCTACATTAAGAAAGTGTGGGCAATTTTTGGGCTTGCATATTAAAAACGTAATGATAAGGCCTGAGAAGATGTCAACTTTTCTAGAGCCCCTGAGGGCTCCTCTTTTTCCCGGGACGTTCCAGGGGTAAAAAAGGGGGGGGCTATCACTGCCTTGTGTCCTCCAGGGTGCAGGAAGGGCCCGGGGCGATATAAGTCCCAAGCGGGGGGCGGACCCTTTTCTCGCAGCCGGACAAATTCCGACTCACTTAAAATTGTGAGTGCGCCCCCTCCCTCATCCTCAGCTCTCGGCAGCCCCCTGCAGTCGCCCCCCCCCGTCCCTGCCTGCATTTTGGGCCGCCCTGAATTGTATATGGCCCAGGGGAACACATCGCTGCGCCCCAGGACAAAGCAACTGCCAAAGCCCGACGATCTGGGTTCGGGGCCGGGAAAATTTTTTTTCCGGGCTTGTCCCCCAAACAAAAACTCCTAGGACGCCCCTGCACCACTATTCCTATTTAAAACGGGAAGGAAACATCATATACTAATGTGCAATTTTGTCCCTCAATAATATTTTCCCCAAAATCCTTTAGTCTTATTATTTGAGATTTAAAGTACTTTGTTAAACATGAGTGAAAAATTTTGGGGCTGATGCTGTAATTTCCCCCCTCTACAGTATTGTCTTAAACACAATTGTCACATTCAAGAGACTACTTTATCAATTTGAAACATAAATAGCAACTTTTTGATAAGACAGGAGACAAGGAGGTGAAATTGTTGTCCTTTACTCTGATTTGTATTCAAAAAGGTATTTTCCATTCTGAATATTCTTCCCCCTTTTCAAGTTGGACTCTGACCAACCATATTTTCCCAAAAAAAAACCCAGAGCCTCTTAAAGAGGGAGTCAATAGGAAATTTTACCCAAAAAAAAATATTAATTATTTATTTTGGAGTATCCCCTATCCTATTTTCATAAATAGGAATATGGGATAGGAACTATTCCCTCCTACCCTTAGACCCATCATTTCTGGGGTGGTTCACTTTGTGAGCGTCTAAGTGGATGGGTTGCTCATCCCCCAAACCCCTTGTGCTACACTGTCCTGGATTTATCCGGGTAGTAAAAAGGTCTTGAAAGCCCTATCAAATTTGAAAAGGAGGGGTTTATTATGCCTGGAGACTTGGGGTGGACTTTTTTTGTAAAATTCCCCAAAAGTCAAGCATTGTTTCAGTTTAAAAAAATAATTCAAATTATTCTGTAGAATGAATCTTTTTTTATTTTGGCAGTGAATTTTTGTTACTTCACAATTATTTTTCATTTGTCTTTCTTTTTGTGTAGTCAGGGTGCAGGGTTTTATCCCCTTTTTCTGTAAACCACCCCCTATTTATGAAAAATGGGGCCATTGTAAAATTTGGGACTTTTCCCCTTGTTCACCCAAAAACCCCAAAAATTTTTAAGCTCTCTGATAGTGATGACGATTACGTTGAATATCGTCATCGGGGCAATAGTCTATGGCAAAATTTTCATAAGATATCCGATAGTCGATTGATTATCGCCGATGACCATTAAAGTCATGGGAAGGAAAAAGCCTTTTTCTTACACCCAAACGGAATGGGGAAAACTGAATTTAACATCCAAACAGCAAACTGTAACGTGCTAATCTTAGGCAAGACAATTTGGTTATAAAAGCCACAGAAAAAAATCCAGACCTTCACTATCCCCTCTTGCACCACAGCATGACCCTTAAAATGTGCCTACAAAATTAAAATCCGAAAGGCAGTATGATTTGAACCATCATTTTACTTGAACTGGACTTGAAAATCCCTGTCCTGGAACGCAGCATGGCCCCCAAACCGCATGACCCGATTAAAAAATCCGGGGAAAAAAGGGGTTTTTCAACCCCATTTTAGTTGAATGGGCATTAATATAACTGTCCCGTACCCCAGTATGCCATTAAACCTGCTGACCCCCAGATTAAAAAATACGGGAAAAAAGGGGTCTTTCAACCCCCATTTTAGTTGAACTGGGGCATACTATACCTGTCCCCGGACCGAGTATGCCCCTTTAAACCCGTCTGACCACAGATTAAAAAATTTTGGGAAAAGGGGTTTTAACCACCTTTTTGTTAAATGGGGCATTTTATACCTTTCTTACCACAGTTGACCATAAAATGTTGGGCCCCCAATTAAAAGTGCAAGAAAAAGGGGTTTTGAACCACCCTTTTAGTTGAAAAGGCATTGACTATACCTGCCCGGGGCCGCAGTATACCATTAAACCCGTCTGACCCCCCAGATTAAAAAGTGCCGGGGGAAAAGGGTTTTGAACCACCATTTTGTTGAATTGACATTAACTATATCTGTCCCGTACCGATAACCATTAAACCTGTTCCCCCCAAAAAAAAAAGTGCCGGGAAAAGGAGCTTTTTTAAACCCCCATTTTATTGAAATGGGAATTGACTATATCTGAACTGTTTGCGCAGAATGACCATTAAACCTGTCTGACCCACAGATTAAAAATGCCCGAAAAAAGGGTCTTTCAAACCCCATTTTATTTATGGACATTTAATATACCTGCCGGGGCCCGAGCATGAGCCCCAAACCTCATGACCCCCCAATTTAAAAAATGCCGGAAAAAAGGTCTTTTCAAACCCCCATTTTGTTGAACGGGGCATTGACTATATTCCTGGGCCACAGCATGACCCCCAAAACCCCATGACCCCCCAATTTAAAAATGCCGGAAAAAAGGAGTCTTTCAACCACCATTTTTAGGTTGA